>VZUI01024465.1:0-70217 GCA_013401135.1 Cettia cetti | reverse complement strand
ACCTCACTTGGACTGCTTCCATCACCCTGCTCAGGTTGTATTCTGACTCTGTCAGTGGGTTTGGTTTTTTTTTTTTTTTTTTGTATTACTGCTTTTTATTTTATTTTATTATTTTCTTTTTCTCTTCATTAAATAGTCTTTCTAGTCTAGAGCCTCTCACTTCGTTTTCTTTCAAACCACAACAATAATAAAATATTTGCAGTCTTGCAAAATGATAAGAAGACATGATGCTTGTAATTGGATAGAAACTGTGGATGAAGTAATGTTTTGCAGAGGAAGGGGTTAAGTCTCCTTATTTGTAGAAGTTTATTGTGAATTCAGTGATTTATACAACCAGCTGTAAAAATGTATTTACCAGTAATTTTAAGATTCCATGTGAAAATGTTGATTGATGTGTGTGAGAGTAAATGGGTCTATGCAAATGTGCATGCACAAAGTACAAGGCACCACTAAAGAACATTAATTACTGGGGGGAGGCAATGGAGTATTTTATGTCTGAGTAATAATTGCTACCACAGTCAGAACTGTGTTTTGAGTGCTTTCCTGTTTATAGGTAGCTGTGACAACACTCAAGGTTGTTAGAGAATGGGAAGGAAGTTATTTTAAAACTGCAACACAGTGAACTCTTCCTTCAAAATTATGAGTAATGCATGTGAGGTGGTATTGTGTAAGTAGTAAGGCTTTGTTTAGTGTGACGGGCGAGGCTGAGGATGCTGGGGGTGCTGAAGATGCCACTTGAATCCCAGCTCAGCCAGAGACCTTCTGCAAAGGCAGTGGCCTTGCATCTGAGTCCCCCCATGAGTGCACAAAGGATAATTTTCTTCTTGATCTCTCCCTGATGTTGTAAAAATAGAGTCTTTAATGATCTCAAGGTGCTTGAGTACAATAACACCTAGAACTGTGCAAGTGCCAGAACAGATGAGGGGGAAAATTCCTACATTAAAGAGAGTGAGAAAAGTTAAGGACTGTGTCAGAGCACTAAGGTTACATATTTTCTCTTGCGTACATTTCCTCTAATGTTACTGGTATGTGTAAAATAACAGTGGCAGATAACACTGTGGTACATTGACTATTTTACTACTTTTGATATTTCATTATGGTTCTCTATAGAGCCATCAGAAGGACCTGTGGCTGATACAGGCATTCTGGGAAAAAATGAAGTTACAGTAAAATGGAATGAGATTTCAAAGACTAAAAGAAATGGATTTATCACTAACTATACAATATTTTATAAACCTGAAGATGGAAAAGAATTGAGTAAGTATGCATTAAACAACAGTGCTTTCAACAATGTTATGAAATTTTCAATCTCTCTTCCATCTTGATGCACCTTTGAAGTAAATGGAAAAAGTCATGACAAGAGTAGAGGAGCTAAAATATAGATACAGATCATAGATTCTGTGTAAATTCATAGATCATAAGTTCAGTGAATTTATAAGTTTTGTGCATGTCCTTGGAAGGATATGCCTTCAGCTTCTGGAAAAGTATGGTGAAAATTTTCTGTTAAAATACTTTTACTGTCAATTTTATATTAAAAGCAAATTTGGAAATAACAGTAAAATAAGCTGCCAAGAAATAGTTTCTGTGGACGTTGTTTGAGATCAGTTTCTTCAGATTGATTTGTTTGATTGTGTTTGATTTTCTGTGCTTGCCATTGCTTTTCTGGTCTGGAGGCTGATAGCACAAATTTGAACATACTCCTAATCTCTACCTCAGGCACAGTGTTCATACAATCTGGCTGTGTAATAGTATCTGTTCGAAACCTCTTTAGTTTAACTCTCAGCAGAAGCTTTCATGATAAGTGTTTGGGTGACCTAAACTTTTCTTGCTATATAGTTTATGAAGAAAGCTGTTGGATCATTCAGTGCTTCAGAATTGGGGTTTTTTTCCTCCCTTTTTTAGATATTATTGTTACCAGGCACCTTTTGCCAAGTTTGCAGACTTACAAATCTTGTGATGCTTGTTTCTTATGGATATCCAGTTCAGACCCAGGGCAAGAGTATCCCTGGTAATTTTTAAATGTGAAAGAGAAAGCTCATTATTTCTGTCAGATATAGTCACCTGCACCGTTTTTCCTACTGTGTTGGTTTCTGAGTAATTTAATGCTGACTGCTTTGTGCAGGGTCATCTGTGAGACATGGAGCCTTATGTTACAAAGCTGTATTTCTCTGTATTACTTGTAATGTAAAGTAGGCTATGTTCTTTTAAGGACTTCAGATTATTTTCTTTAGAAAATTACTTGTAAATACCAATGAAATGGAGTTGAATTTAAATGGCAAAATGTGCTATACTGATGTTTTTTGAGGCTTCTCTGATGTCATGTGTTCTTGATAATAGTAGAATGTGGGAGTGTGTGCCAAGGTGACTTCACTGATGGCACTTTTAACACTAGAACTTCAGTTTCCCACCCTTGACTTAAGAAAAACCCAGTTTATTTTAACTTGGGATATATTGCAGCACAAGTATTTCCTGCTTGTTTCTTGATAGAACTGACTGAGGAAATGAGTTGCCTTTGACTTTATGCACCAAAAAATGTTTTTAGGGACTGTAATTTCTTACACGAAGATGCATTTGGTACTGTTAGTAGACACAGTATGATAGGATACATGCCCTGCTTAAAAAAAAATTAAGGTGAAGCACATTATATTAATTTCAATATTGGAGAGTATATTGGAAACACTGAGTTCTATTCATAAAAGCATTTTGAAACTTGGAAAGAAATTCCTGTTGGTTTTGGCTTTCCTTTGACTTTATTGGGGTGGTACACCAGTGCTGATAGATGACATTGTTGTGGATGAGCTGTGTCCAGCTCTGTGTAGTAGAAATATAGTTGAATTTCACAAGCTATAGAAACTATTTGAAGTTCTTAATTTCTGAGCCAACTATTTTGAGGTCCTTAAAGCACTGTTTTCAGTGATAAATGGCAGGAGATAATAATTCATATATCTTTAATATTAGCAAAAATATTTGAATTTATTTTTAAACGTAAATGCATAATGGTTCAGGTTTTTGCCTCAAACTTTAAGTAGTACTGATAAAATATTTTTTAGTAATTTAGGTTTTGTCTTTCAAAGGACTGATAAGGTTGCTTTGTATTTCAAATTACCTTTGAAGTAGTTTGTGATCTGTTATTGTAAAAGTTGCTAAGTAAGTGTACTGTTCCCTGATACAACAATAATTTTGTGTATTTACTGACATACATCTTCTCCTAAAAAGATGAAACAGTGAACTCTGACGTCCTGCAATACAGACTGAAGTCCTTACAGGCTAATACACAATATACTGTTCAGATCATGGCAAGCAATCAAGCTGGTGGAACCATTGGAGAGCAAAAAACCTTCAAGACTTTGAAACTGGGTAAGTAATCATCCAGGTTAGTTATTACTATTTTAAAAAATGGGCTTGGAAGTAAGAAATACAGGACATTGTTTAGGCATTTGTTAACTTCTATTTGTTTTTTAGGTAGCGTTGAACAAAACAAGAATTGGCAACAGTAGTTGAATTTGACTTAATTTCACTGACAATCTCACAGAATAAAAACCTCATCAGAATTAGAAGTCAACCCCAAAAATCTTTATTTACTTGTCAGTAAAGCTGTGGAGTACTGTGGCTGTTTGTGGAAGCAGCAGTGTATATGCTATCAGCTGTGGGATGGGATGCCTAACAGTTCATTAGAAAGTAGACTTTTCAATTCAAGAGATTTTCAATAACTACACATTGTGTTGCACAGTGGTATATTCTGGTATATAAGCTTAACTGAAAAATGAGTGCAGAAGTTGTGGCCAGTGAGTATGTAGAGAAATACCTTTTTCTATCTCTTACTATTTGTTTTAGCCAGATTGACAAGGAGGTTGTAACGGCAGCAGATCAGAAGCTCAGACATTTCCTCATTTCAACTTCTGCAAAAATGTTCTCAGTAGACTCCTAAATGTACTCTGGTACTTGGAAACTAGCTCAAAAATCTGAGCAGTGTTTCAGTCAGAGTAACTGGGGGTTGTTTTGTTTGTTTTGTGATTTAAAATCTATCTCCTGCACTTAATTTGCTATTTATCTTTTTGCAACTGGTAGAAGTTACCCTGACCAGCAGATTTAGGTGGGCATAGAATAACAGGTGACCAAGAGGTGGTAGAGTCTTCATCCTAAGTTGCTTTCAAAGGTTGGCGTGGTACGACCCTAAGCAGCCTGATCTAGTTTTAAAATTGCGTTAAGTGATCTACAGATATCCCTTCTAATTTAAATTAGTGTGTGATTATTCTGTTAAATAAAGGAAAGTTTAAATGTTCCTAAAACATCCTGTAAAGTCTCATCATTACCTGGTTTTCTGGCTCAGTAACTGGTTTGTTGAATTCCAAATACTCATCTTTTGACGGATCACAGAATGGGCATCCTACAGTATTCTGAGTAGTTTTGGCTAGTTTTGACAGAGCTCTTTAGAATTGTGCTAATTAAGTGACTTGGATATGAAAAATTAGCTGTCTTGAGGGAATACCTGAAGAGATGACAATGTGGACTGATTGGTGTTTTTATTTCTTTGTTTTTGTCTAAAGATAAAGAAGATGTCTTTTTTATTGCTTTACCTGTTGGGATAAGCATGTTGTGTCTGATAGGTCTTTGGATAACATGTGTTTTGAAAAAACATGCGTGAGTATATTTTCTACTGTCTAAAACGGAATGCAACCACTTAAAATTAACTTAATTTTTTTATTTTGTAAATGCCTTTGTTGTGTTCAAAACCAATGTCAAAATAGAAAACAAGCAATTGAAATAACAAATAAGTGTATAGGTGTGGCGCCGATATTTCTGAGCCAGAGAATTGCTAGTGCTTCCCAAGGGAAACTTTTCAACAGTTTTCCTTGTTTCAAAACAATTTTGTGTAAACAATATTCCTTTCTCATAACAACCTCTCTCCCAGGTGTTGTTTGCTATTTTTGTAACTTAACCAATGGAGAGAGGTGTCAATCCTATGGACCAATAACAAGTTATTTTTAGCTCAGTATGTTATAGAAAGGCTGAATGAATTGTAAGTAAAGCCTTCTGATTCTCTTCTGCCTTCTGACTGGAGTCAAGCATCTTTGTGTCCAACTGTGACACACAGATTATACTGACTGCATAAAATGTGCTGTAGTCCAAGAATAAGTATTAATTTTAGAAAGTTTAGTAAATTGAAACAAAATAAATGAAAGAAACACATTTACATATCACCTACATCAGTTTATGTAACATGGTACATACATGCCATTTGCAGTTCCATGGTCATTTAAGTGAGGGGAGCAAATTTAAAGTCAATTTCTGAAAAATTAATTATGCCAAGAAATAAAGCTTTCTAGACACTTTTAATATGCTAGGATGGTACTAGGATTAGGTACTATATTTCACATAGCCCCTATTGCTTATCTTACCTATAACAATATGACTCTTATTAGTTTGGGATGCTTCCCTTGAGCTGCAAAGAAGTAAGGAAAAAATCTAGAAATTACACTGTGAGAAAACATTTAGATGCTTGGTCCTTGAGTATGGATCTGTACCTGTACATGATTCATAATCCTTTCATCTGCTGTCATGGATGTCCCCTGACAGATTTTCAAGTTTTTTCTCTGAGTATGGGGATCCAGTAACGTTCCAAATATGACTGAGGTTTTTTTTAATGTTATAAAATATGCTTTTCTTCCACAAGAAAAGTGACTGGGTTGTTTGGCTGATGAGAAGGCTAAAAATTTGAACCATTTTGGGGCATTCTAAGCTATTGGAACCAATACTGTTGTCAAGTGAAGCATCAGGTAATAAGTACAACTAAAGCAGGAATTTCCACCCATTTTACATCTTCATCTGTGTTGAGTATACTGAATTTTTACAGTAGTAAAAACTATTTTTTGATTCTGAAAAACACTTTGAGAAGCAGTAGAATGTTTGTATTTTTGTGTAGATAAATTGCCATGTGAAAAGTCAAGCTAAGGACTGGTTTTCATTCCCTTACCTCTCTACCCAGTGTCAATGAGTGATTCAATGAGTGAGCATCATTAATCTGTTGTTAACTTAGGAACTCAGTGTAGCTCTAATGTGGTGTAGTGTTATGGACATAGAACAAAGGTCACCTGAGGTGGCTTTTCACTGAAGAAACACCCTTAAAAAATGATCACAACAGAATTTTGGTACTGTCTTATTTTGGCATACTCCTATTTTATATCCTATTTAACTGAGTAATATAATAACACTTAATAAATAATATAATTTAAAATGGCTTTTATGAATTAGTTTTTCTGCAATGTCTCTGTAACCCAAGAGATCTTGTTGAGATCTTTTGTAATAAAAATTAGTGTATGGGAAAACAATTTTATTGAAAAGCATTGGGTTGACTTCCTTTGTCAAAGTTTGATACTTTAGCAGTATTTGGAATTTCTGGTGGTTTGTTTATTTTATTAATCTAATTCTTTCACAACTTGGCTAAAATTCTTTCCTCAATTATAGATTTAAAAAGGTTTGCTGGCCTGATATACCAAATCCTGAAGAGAGCCTTGCAGTGGAATGGCCTCTTGCTCCATCTATGGTAATAGTTGGAATTTTATGCATTAAAGAAGGAATCAAATGGAGAGAAAAGAAATCCTTTCCTTTCAGTCATTTTATGAATCACCCTCCCCCCCTTTTTTGAGTTTCATTCTTCTTTTTAAGTGCTGCAAAATGCTCTTTGTAGTATTCCAAAGCATTAGAGAAGATGCATCTTCATAAAGTATATTCCTCTAATTCTTAGAGGATATTGAGAAGTAATGTTTTGAAGTGACAAAGTGGTTGATGGACATGGTTCATTTAATAAAGTAAATTAAATTTGCACAGGCTATTGAGTCTATTAAATCAGGTTTCCACATCTTCATACCTCCTCCCTTCTCCACAAAAAATGTATTGCAACATATAGTAAGATTTGGTATATGGTTGTATTAACAGTTCTGTCTTTTTAGTTTTTGACTATTTATTCCTTATTGAAGTTTTGATGTTTATTTGAATGAAGTGGAGTTGATCAGGTTTACAAAGAAAGTGTAATTTGTGGATAATGGGATTTAAACTTTTTTCTCAAAAAAGTCTCATTAGACTAGAAAAGATGGACACAATCCAAACCTGATTCTGAGCCTTCACTGAAATTTGTTATTTCATTAAGCACAGAAAACCTAAAATGAAAGTCTTTAGCAAATAGAAAGTGTAACATTGCCTTTTTTAAGTACTCATTCACATGTAATTGCATCCCATCTGAAATGCACATGAACTCTTTACTAGTGCAAGTCTGAAATTACGAGTCAACAGAGCTCAAACAGCAATAATTTATTTATTAAAAAATGACCTCATGCATTATGTATCCTGTTATAACTCTCCAATTTCTCTTTGACAGAATAATTCATTTTTGAAGAGAGTGTCATCTCAGACTAAAACTGTAGACTTTGAAGACATAAATGTTTTGGAATATTGTTTTCCTGAAGAAAATCAGGAAGGATCACTACTAATAAATTATGAAAACCATGTTGCTGAAAGTACTGATATTAATACAAAAGGTATAACTAAGAGAGATGAAAAGATCCTGCATAATGAAGAGAATGAAGTTGCTAAGTGTTTTTCCCCATCCATGTCCTATATATTTAGTGATCAATTTACCAGAAGTCAAATGCATTCAGCTTTGATACCAGTGAAGGAAGTCCAACCCATAGAAATGGTGACAAATGATTTGTGTGGATCCCCACAGAATCCAATAAAAAATGAAGAAAATTATGATGAAGAAGTTTCAAAGCTGGAAGATCTCAGTGAAAAAGCACTGTTCAATCCATACCTTAAAAATTCAGTTAAAACAAGGGAATTTATTGTTTCTGAGAGCTTGCCAGAACACATGGATGAACTCAAAAGCCAGTCAAGTGTCTTACCTCCTTTTCAACCAAATGTTCCAGGACAGTCCTACGTAACATTGGACATGTTCAGGCTGCCCAAAGCTCAGTAGCATGAGAAAACTCCATTGTAAAATCCACCTGTGAGATTATCCCTTCCCACTGCTGCTCATAGGCATTCTTATGTTCTAATGTGGCTGGTCTCAGTTAATGTGGATGGGAACAACCTCTTCCTGCAAATAGCTGTGAAGTAATTTTTTACACTGTGTGTGTGCACATCAGAGTTCACTTTCAGTGTGGATACATGGGGTTTTTGTTGGTGGTTTATTTTTTTGGTTTGGTTTGGTTTGTTTTTTTACCAGGCATGCCAGTAGTGAAGCAGAAGAAATATCTTTTGTTATTTCGTCTTAGTTCTCCTGTATCAACCTGCTAAAACAAACTGATATTTGCTGCAGGAGCATCTTTCTCCCCACACAACCAGTTCCCAAGGCTCAGCTCTGATGGGGAAACATGGGTGGACTTGAACAGAGTAAGAATCTGCTGAATCCTTCCTTCAGTTACATGAAACAGAACTACTTTCCTGTTCCTATTTCCCTTGATTGTATTTTATCTGGTTTTATATATATAATATTTCTCTTGTTTTACAAATATTTTCTAGATTTCAGTAGTTGTCTTTTTGTATCTTGACTCTTGAATTAATAGTTTGGCTTATAGATTCTTGTCTTTAATGAGAGTATACTTGCTATGTTATCCACATTTTAGAAAATGTGTTATGCTTGCTGTGTTGCTTCCTTTCCTTTCTCATGGTTTTAATAGTCCTCAGCATTTTGTGCTGTTTTTGTTTCTCCTGTTTGTTTCCTGCTTTTAAAAACTGCTTACTAAAGGATAACTTATCTTCTTGTTCCTTTGCTTCTAATTTGTTTCAATTCAAAACTGCGTTTCTCAGTTGAGATTATGATATTTTGAACTGAAAAAAATCAACTAAATATGTCATCTTGTGTTAAAATAAACACTGAGTTACAAAGTTGTTTTTCAGGGAGGTAATGAAAAAATACCAAATCTATAAAATCTTCCCAGATATTTTCTGCTAATTGATTTAGGATTAGGTATTTCTACATGAAGGGTGCAACTTTTGTCATTTGTTTTATGATTTTGTTAAGTCATAAATCAAATTGTGGTTTCCATTTTACAGATCAGCAGTTAAGCAGCGAAACATTCAATCACACTAATTTTTTAACAAGAGTTTAAGTAAAATGTACTAGAAAGGGGTTTTCAGCATATGGGGGATATTTTAAGACTCTGAACTATTTTTGCAGTATTTAGAGGCTTTATGTCAACAGTCTTGTTTGCACAAGATTGTAGTTTGCACAACTACAGATTTCTTCCAGGATAAAAAGGATATAGGAGTTATGGGGATAGAAAAATGAGAGACAAATGTGAATAGGATTAGAAAGCCTTTCCTTTCTGCACAGGAAGAGAAGTTGAAGAATGGAAAATATATTGTAAACATGAATGTGGAGGCTGAGCCTTTCCCTGGATGCAGTGGCTATTACTTGCACTGTTTTGGGGGAAACAGTGTAAAGTTTTGTGCTTAGGATCTCCTTCTATAGTTTGGAAGCTGCTTTAACTTGGAACAACGTTCTTCTAGTTGCCGGGAAAGGATGGGAAAACAATTTCTGCAAATGTTCCTTATTCAGCAACACTGATTTCCTTCTGTCATGTTTGTTGGATCACTTTCTGAAGCACAGTGCTCCAAGATGAAGTGCATGTATGTTTGCTCTTATAAGCCCTTGCTCACTGAGGTAAATCATACTCTGAAATTAGGACCAAGCATTGGTTAGGTCAGTGCTTTTTTCTGCTGCTTCAGTTGGTTCTGGACTTCTCAGTCACAGCTACATTGTTGTCTCCCGGGGCTCAGAACTCACTGATCCCATCACAGCAATTTTTTTCCTTAAATCTCAGTGTTTGCTTTAATATCACAATATATAAAAATAAGCCTATGCAGAGATATTTTGGGCCTTTCCACGAATTGTTTAGCAGCCATATGAAAGCTGCATATTCTGAGTTGCATGTTTGAGATAGCTAAAAAGTGAAAATAATGCAATGTTTATGGGATCATTGCAAAGAGGAGGTTCTTGCTGGATGGCTTGGGTAGGTCTATCCTTGTAACAATTCTTAGATTCTGGAGGGTAAGTATATCCTTCTTTTTATCCCACATTATTTCTTTCCCTATTGATACTCTGCTTTTCTCTCCTCATTTTAATGCTTCCCTTACCCATTATTTTCTCAGAAAAAAGCAAAATTCTAGAAGTGGGCTCAATACATTCCAGAAAGTAAGGCTGCTGTTTGCACATGCTTTGGAATGAAAGCTTCTTGCACTTGGTTTCTTTTGCATTGGGAATTGCACTCTTTCTGACCTTTTGCAATTTGTCTTTCAAACTAAGACTGTGAACCATTAAAAAATTAAAACTGAGAAAATGTGTAATTTTTTTTTATTGATTTATACTAAATACACCACTTAGACATTTTAGATTTTCATATTCACATAGAATAGGTCTCACTTTGGAGTGCTGTTTATAGGGTCATGAGAGAGTGGGTTTTAGTCATAGTAATTTTCTACGGCCACAATTTGACTTGATAACTTTCTTTGAATGTTCAATAACAAAAATATTATTCTACTTGGGTTCTTATTCAGGCAAGAAAATTAAGTTTCCAAGTCAGCTTGTTAATGAAACAGGTATTTAATAGACACCACTAATTCCTGGGAGCAGACGTGGTCTGAAAAAAGCAAGAGTAGCCCAGCCCAGGTCCTGTTTGTCAAGGCCAGGGACTAATGAGCACTTCTCAGATTATAGTCTGGCTGGTGAGGGGGTGTGGGATGCTCTACCACAATCCACCCCATGGCTAAAGTCAGCTTCTCTGGGAATGCCACCTGAGGCAGTACTACAGCCTTGGGATAGAGTGGCAGGAAAGCTGTCCCATGGAAAAGAGTCTGGGGGTGCTGTGACAGCAGCTGGACATGAGCCAGGCTGTGCCCAGGTGGCCAAGAAGGCCAATGGCATCCTGGCCTGGAGCAGCAATGGTGTGGCAGCAGGAGCAGGGCAGGGATTGTCCCCTGTGCTGGGCACTGCTGAGGGCACAGCTCGAGTGCTGTGTCCAGTTCTGGGCCCTCAGTGCAAGAAAGACACTGAGGGGCTGGAGTGAGTCCAGAGAAGGGCAACAGAGCTGGGGATGTTTAACCTGGAGAAAAGGAGGCTCAGGGGAGACCTTATCACTCTCTACAACTGCCTGGAAGGAGGTAATGGCCAGGTGGGATTTGGCCTCTTCTCCCAAGTAACAAGTGGTAGGATAAGAGGAAATGACCTCAAGTTGTGACAGGGAGGGTTTAGATTGGATAGTAGGAAAGTTTTCTCCTCCAAAAGGCTTGTCAAGCACTGGGCCAGACTGCTCAGGGAAGTGTTGAAGTCACAAACCTGGGCCTATTTAAAAGATGTGTGGATGTGGCTCTTGGGGACATAGTAAATGGTGAACTTGGCAGTGCTGGGTTAATAGTTGGACTCTATGATCTTACAGGGACCTTCCAACCTAAAAAAGTCCGTGATTATTGAGCACATTCAAAACATAATCCACTTTATTGTTGTTATGTTTTTCCCCAGGGCAGAAAGGAGCTGAGAACTTAATGAGATCTGAAATCTGATCAGGCTTTTTATAGGTGCACCTATGCATACCATTCCTAAACACAAATATTACATTAGAATTACCTCTGTGCTTTTCTAACCTACACAGTAATTTCTTGCTTGCTCAGAGTTTCTTTCCAGCTAGTTGTCCATTACTTGTATTAGTATTTGATCTCCCCTCCATCTTCTTTTTTGCCTCCCTAATGGTTGTTAGACCTTACATGAGAAGCTGTTCAGCTGCCATATATTATGTGTCCCTGCTGTGAGAAGAAAATATGTTGCACATGCACAGTTTAGGAAAGTTGAGATGCACTCACTTCCTTTCTTTACTGCTGGCAGAAGTGGAACACCTCCAGACGTAGACTTTTATGAAAAGAAGAGGAATTTGCCCTGTCACTGCTGCAAGGTGGTGTAGCTTCCTCAGAAGTGATTCACTTACACAGATATACACATATATCGTATGCATATACATATGTGCATCTATGTAACTGCACGGATTCCTTTGAGAACTGCCTGTTGAAGTGCTTGTGTACACCTGAGCATATTCATGTGTGCAGGTGCCTGAGCCCAGACATAGTGAGGTGTCTTAATTATACTTGTTGCCCACAGAGAAGGAAGTTGTTTATGTGATTTACATTGCTGCATAGTGTCATTCACCAGCACAATGGCATTACAGGCTGCTTCACTGCTGGGATCCTCTGTTTTGCATTGTGCATGGAGCCTAGCATAAGAGCCCACAAGGTCCTGGCCCTTGACCAGAAACCCTAGGCCATGTTTGTGCTGGATCTGCTGCTTTTAGGTTGATGTTCCTTGTTTCTGAGTTTCCTGTGTGAGGAGGTGACTGCCTCCCTCCATTCACAGTTCAGTGCAAACCAACACTTGGACAGTCTGGATGCTCAAGAAGCTTTAGACTCATGGAGCCCAGAGGTACAGGGTAGGAGTATCATCCATTTGTTCCCATGATACAGGTAATTGCTAAGATCAATAGTTAGATATTAATTTTGATGCCTTGTGACTGCAGCAGTGCTAGGCAACACAACTCTCATGGCTAAGTGTTAGAACCCTGGCAGAAGTTTTACATTTTCAACCAAAAGTATTTATATGGAGCCTTGTAGGTTTTCTTGAGATCTACCAACAAACCTTACAGTCACAAGAGGCTACTTTGAAATTACTTGCTATGGAGTGATGCAGCATCACTACAGTTCCCTCTAACTGGAAGTGAATACTGCAATGGAAAATACTGGTCTGAATGATAGTATATTTCTGCAGACACCATGACCTTGGGATATTAATACTGGGCTAGGTATCACACATTTTAAAATGACACTGTAAGACTGGGCAGAGCAAATGTCAGAGACCACACTCTGTGCAGCCTCAGATGAGCTGTGGTGCACACATTGTGATGTGGTCATGAAAGCAAGGTTTGGTCTGGTGTTGAATGGTACCAAATCCTTTGGCCTTACGTTGTCAAGGATTAGAAACATTACAAGAAAACATAATGAGTCAACTGAAGTTCTAACCCAAAGAAATATCAAATTTTAATTTTGAATGTTCCCTTGAAGAATTATAGTAAGAGACCTTTATTATAACGGGAGTTTCATGTTTTGGGTTGTAAGATTTTAGCTTTGCTCATCTAGATGCCAAAGTACAAAATACCAAAGCTTCAGTAGCACAGTGTTTGGGAAGTAGTTTGTGTAGCAAGCAGTGCAATTCTAAATCTCAGTGGTCACACAAAACACTGTTTTGAATAAAAAAATCATGCTCCTTAGGATTATAAGGGGTAATTTGTGAACGCTTACTCAATAGCTTTTATCTTCTGCTAGTAGCTATTCTGAAACAGTCAGATATGATATCCTGCTAAAGGTCAAAAATAACATAATAGAGCTTATATACCATAAATTATTTAATGCTATATGAAAGCTGCTTCTAAACAGAAGAAACTGATACTAATTTAAGCTAATGTCGAAGTTGCTTTGCTCTGGTATCAATCTGCTGCAAAGCTAGTGGAAGTTTTGTTCTACTGCTTTGTGTTAATGTCTGACATTGATAACAGGAAGCAAGGCATGTTCTGACTGCAGGTGAGTCTTGAGCCCATGAGAATATGAGCTTATTGCAAGTACAGGTAGTTGTTAATTGCAGCCTCTTCTCTCTCCTGGCACAACAAAAATAAAATATACAGTGATCTTATTATGTTTCTTTAGAAAGGCTGGAAAATGTGCTACTCTTGCCTGCTTGCATAACTAAAGGAAGTTTTATGTCCTGTGAACAAAGGACGACATTTGTAAACAGAGCTGAAAAAAATCATTGAGCATTGTTTTTGTAGCCTGACCTGTTCTTAGTCATACTATTTATTAGACGCATTTATTCCAAAATACTATTTGTACCCTTCTCCTCTACATGTTGTGTCAATTTCATCTGTTATGTCTTTCTTTCTTCTACTTTGCAGAAATTTTTTTCTCAGTATTTGACAAAAATGTAATTATTCTAGTGAACTTGGACTAATTTACCTGCTCTTTTACTGGGCTTTCTAATGATTATTTTGTTTGCCATTTTTCTCAAAAGTAAATAGTCATTTTACTGCTGCCTCACTATTTAGTTAAGAACTACTAGTTATTTAGGTCTCTTGAACTCAGAACATCAATATGAAGAGTTACAATCAAAAAATGGGAACAGATGTTTGACTAACACATTCTTCTGTGAATCAAGATTTTTAAAATATACCAATTTTCAAGAATATCAAAACATGAACAGAAACAGATGTGCATACTTATGCTGTATATTTATCCTGTCAGTATACTAACAGGATACTTGAAAAGTAAACAGCATGATTATTGAGTGCTTCCTTTTGCAGCAGACTGGAGAAAAGATTAATGGCTCAAAGCAACTGAAGTGCGTGTTCAGAGCAGGGAACAGGGCAAGTTCTGGGTAGTGGTGCAGCCACTGCTCCCCGCCCACTGAAGCCTCTGGCCCAGCCCCAAAGTGGCTACCAAGCCTCTGCCCCCCAAATTCCTTTTCTCAAAACCTCTGTTACTTAAAATTGGAGTTTGCTAAGTGAGTGCTTTGTGAAGTGCGTTACTTTAATTGGATGTTGCTTTAAAATTTGCCAAGTACTTTATTCTCTTAAGTTTGCAAATAAAAAGTTTGCTATTCAACCTCCTGAGAAGTTTGTTGTCTTCTGAGGGTGCTGAAACATCTCAGCCCTTTCAAACACTTGCTGAGTGAGGCTGGGGCTAACACCATTCCTGTGCTCTACCTCCTTCAGCTCTTAAAAGAGACAAGTGTAGAAAATGCTCTCACCAGACAGAAAGGGGCACAGTTCCAAACCAGACATGTATCTAACTTTACCTGAGAGGTTAATACCCCAGGGTGCAGGCTGTCCTGAGATGCCCCAACTACAAATTAAGGATGTTCTTTCCCAGGGTCCTGAATTACTCAGGTTATTCAAGTCAGCTTTGGGATCATGGAGGTGGGTGGAGGGTTAGCCCACAACTCATTTGGCTGGGGGTTGAGGATTCTGGGCGAGTTGCCCAGTGGGTGCAGAACATCTGAGGCTGCAGTGGGCTTGTTTCCCAGTTCAAGCTGTCAAAGAGACTATGCTAGCTATAATATGGTGGTTTATATTTAAAAGCGCTGCTTTAACATTTAACATAGTAGGCTATTCCTACTGCATAGTGAGGTCAAGACTTTTGAGTTTGAATGTCTCTACTCAAATATATATCTTTCTCAGCCTCTTAGCTTGCCTTCATTTCCAGGCACTGCTTAACCCTACACTGAGTAGCAAGTCTGCTGAGCCAACTTGTGTATTTTTTCAGTTTCAGTGTATGACCTGATATAACTGAAGTTTCTGAGTAATTATTTCAAGGAAAAGTAGCCTTGTTTGTATTTCCTGGGTTGTCATTTCTATGCTCAGAATGCACTAGTAACCCAGCGAAGGCTAACTTCTGCAGAATTTTCACCACTAGATGAGCAAGTGTATGTCTATGGAATTTAACAAAGAAGTAACACTTTTCATAATTACAGATTATGCAAGAGTATCTAGGGATGTCAGAGCCAATGAACATAAGATTATAATCACAGTTAATGCTCTGAGTGTCCACTAAGACCATCACTGATCTAAACCAAACACTTTATTCTGAAGCAAAAGAGCATAAAAGGCTTTCTAAAATGTTACTATGGTAAATCATGTCCTAATGTAAGAAATTTCTTTATTATACCAAATGAGCCCAGCATGATTCTGCAGTGAATCTTCTCATAACCAATGTCTGCTATGTCCAGACATGGACTCCATGTTTCATTTCTGTTACTGTCTTAAACAGTTAGCTGAGAGGGTTTGAGCTGGGAGGGGTTTTAGGTTTTGTTTCTTTTTCCTGTTGTTATGTTTTGCTCCCTTATAGTGTAGGAATTTATGCCAGCATCAATAGTTTATGAGCTACAGATATTTTTATTTGCAAAATCTGTTTCTTCATCCTCTGAACACAAAAATATTTGAACAGTGGGGGATGGTGTCTTTTCTTTGAACGTAAAGCTTTTTTGTCACTAGCATACTGCCTAGAAATGCTCATAACCAGCTGTGTTCATGGCTTGCTGCCTTTGCTGCCTGCTTCTTTCTCCCATGACCTTACACCTCCTTCAAACATGCTCCATGCATTTGCTTTCATCTCTAGCTATTTTTTTTTGTTTGTTGTTGTTGTTTTGTTTTATAGCTTGGCTCACAAAGAGGCTTGGACTATTGCTTATCTTTAGGGACTGCATATCTCTTGAGCTTTTGCTTTTATTTTCTGGAGAGCTTAATTGCTTTTACACTTCTGATGAAAGGCTTCTACAATTTTTGGGCCAGACAAGGTTACCCAACATCTGATCTGCAAGGAAGCAGGCGAGTGTTGAATCATTTCGAGTGAAAAGGAACACACAAGAGTTTAGATTTTGCTATTTTTCATCTTTCTTCCAGCACACAGGGCCAGTTCTCTGTTTTTAAGTACTGTCTTTTTTAAGTAAAGGACAATCCTGGAAAAAATCTGTGCATTACATCTCCTGATGCACTATGGTGAGAGGGAGAGGAGATGCCTGAGCTCGAAAAGGGGTTGACCCCATCCTTTGCTCCCATCCCTTTTAACCTTTCCTGTGCACATTCCCACTTCCCCAGGCCCATTGTCTTGATGCAAAACCACCAAACAAATTGCTGTGAAATTACCTAAGCCTTGGGTTTATTAGCTAGTTTGTAGATATGGATCTAAGGTAGGAGCAAGGTAGCTCCTTTCTCAGGGCGTGAGCTGGCAGTGCTGTGTCTAATAGGAACACAGCTTGTGGGGTGAATTGCTCATGTGCCCCTGCTTGTTTTGTGGTGACTTGGGGGTTTCTTGTTGCCATGTCCTCAGATAAATTCTTGGATGCATTGTCTCCAGTTTGTGGTTGTTCTGCTCCCAGGATTGAGGCTTAATTTTTAAAGATTGATTTTTTCTTTAATGATAGGGCTAACTAGAGTTTTTCTCTAGAGCCACATGGTTGTGCAAGGTATCTCTCTGTTCACTCGTTTTTGTGGCCAAGTCTGAGTTTTACTGCCTTTAAAGGAAGTTATACTCTGTCAGTGTTTATTTTTAGTGTTTCTATGCTGGTATTTTAATTTAAGTTACTCCATATGCTGTGCTTTCACAGAGTCTGACCTTTTTCCTGCATTACAGTCAACTTAATTTTAAAGGCTGATACAAGATGCCTTATTCTTCAAGCTCATAAAATGATTCAATTTGCTTCCATTTACAGTTGCGTGTCTATGCATTATCTAACTGGCATTCATTTATATAAATATGTAAAATGGAGACGCTTTTTGACACATGCAAGAATGTTAATAGTTTCACTTAAGTAAGATATCTAGCAGACAGTAAAAACAGACGCAGCAAATGGAGCATAATGGGGATGTGCTAAAAGAGCTGTGCCCTGAGCAGGCCCTGGAGACATCTGCTATTGCCCGGGGCTGTTTGCAAGCTTTTGTGTCTGAGAGAAAAGGTGGGGGGAGAAGGAGGAACACTCTTCAGGTGTCAAGTTTTGTGAAATACATGATGAAGGACAGTCAGAGTACGTTTTAAGGTTTATTACAGTGACTCCATTTAGGAAAGTTGCCTTAGTACCAAAATAGCACCCTTGCCTCGTCCACAACCCAGCCCTGAGAGTGGGGAGAGGCGCTGTGCATGGTGGGGGTCCCCCGTGGGTCCTTGGTGCACATGCAGCCATGTGTGTTCTTTTGCTAGTGACACATCTCATCAAAACGGGAAAAAGCTGCATCTGCTCAAGGAGGAAGAGTTGTGCTGCCACAAGTTTAGTCCAGAAATGGTCTCAGGAGCCTCGTGTTTTTTCCTTAAGCACTTGGGTCAGTGGTAATGACTTATGTGGGCAGAGCAGAGCAGTGATTCAGGCTGCAGCAGTGCATGAGAACAGGCTTCCTGTGGGCAAGCCCCAGCATATCCATCAGCCCGTGGGGACAAGGAGCC
This sequence comes from Cettia cetti, assembly GCA_013401135.1. Taxonomy (NCBI): domain Eukaryota; kingdom Metazoa; phylum Chordata; class Aves; order Passeriformes; family Sylviidae; genus Cettia; species Cettia cetti. The sequence goes on along the minus strand of VZUI01024465.1, from coordinate 52,199 downwards.
GGTAACTGGGGCCTGTTTGACGTGGACCGGCTATTGTGAGGCCCCATCGGGGGGATGGTGTGCCAAGTGGGCTCTGGATTCTGACCTGCTTGCAACAGGCAGGTGCTGAGCCTGCCCATGACCTGGATTTATGGCTCAGGATTGCGAGCGTTGGGAAACCTTAACAAGGGTCGGGCTTTTTGCTCACAAAGGGAGGGTACGAAGAAAGCCAAAGCGGAGTTGCTAAACTGCCAGAAGATAGTTAAAAACATTCAAGAGTTAGTGCTGGAGCAGCCAGCCTGCCGCCAACATGTGCTGCCCTCTTCTGGCACGGTCCTGGTGGCGGAGGGCCGCGGGGTTCCGGGGCCCTGCTCTCCCCAAGTGCCGTGAGAGGCCAGCAGCCGTGCCGTGCCGTGCCGTGCCGTGCCGTGCCGTACCGGGCCGGGCCGCTGAGAGCAGCGCTGCGTCCCCGGGTGCTGCCCAGGCTGCCCCACCGCCCCAACACCACGGTGCTCCCTCGCTGGCGCCAGCACGGGTCTGCATCCTAGTGCCTGGGACACTCCCAGCCCTGCATTCTCTGAGGAGCTTTATCAGGGATTCTGGTGCCCAGGACCTGCCGCGAGACACCGCACTCGGGTAACAGGCTGTGCCAGCAGCAGAGGACCAGCTGCGAGCTGCTGCCGGAGCGATGTGCCTCCTGCAGAGCTGTCCTCTCCCTGGAACCTGCTGCTGGCCCCTCACCCAGGTCAGGGCCCAGGCTGGCTGTGTGACTCAGGAGTCATCACAAAGGGAAGCCAGGGCGACGCCTAGTACACCCGCGCACACAATGCGCTTCCATTTCCGAGCGAGCTGGGGTCAGATTACTCACTGGGAAAATCACACTGCGTCTCCCGGCTGGGTCACTAGTGCTCAGCCTCTCTGGCTGATCCAGGAATTTCCTAGCTATTTTGTAGGGAGTGGGAGGAATACTTTGGCTCTGCTAGTTATTTCATGTGGATGGAGACTGCTGGGAAGTCAGAAAGGCACTGATCACTCTGCCATGAATAGCACAAATGACTGGAAAGTACATGTAAGATGGTTTTGCAGAGAGGTTCAATATTACTGTGATTATCAGTGGTGAGAACAAAGCAGAGATCCCCCAGCTGCACTGCCAGCACGCTACCCAGCGCTGGGCAGGACTGGCAGGGCCTCTGTGCACCTCTCAGAGGTGCTGTGCTGCTGTCCAGTGCCAATCCTGGCTGCACAGACCCAGGCTCCCCCCAAGGTAGAGCACGGTTAGACACAGCTCCTGCTCCTGTCCTCCACACTCCTGGCCCCTGCCGTGGGGATGGAGAACAGTTTCCTTCCACGAACCAAGCTGTTTCTGGCATTTGTCCTGTACTTGTGGAGCTCAACTTCACTAATGCTCATCAGCTGTGAGCGCAAGGGAGCAGGATACACAAAAATGCTATACCTCTCTAGAAAATTGAAGGGCCTTACAGTGGTCAGTGAACTACTGTGCAGTAAACCAACATATTGAAAAAAAGTGTTTTTGCATCTTCCACCACACATTAGCTCATGCACAACATGCCTGGGATGGCTCTCCTGTGGCAGCAGTAATTTCTGGCGACATGTAATGGAATGCCCCCCTCCCCACCCCACTGCCCCGCCCCCTCAGCTTTACACGGGTCTGTCTACTCACATGAGGACTCCAGCCAGCACGGGGGAGCGTTCTTTCCCCAGCTGCCCACCTTAAAGCCTTTTTTGAAGGTGACCAGTCTTCGAAGACCCACCTCCCAGAAAATGCTTTTTCAGTACTGGTATGTCAGTGCTTTTTAGTACGGAGATACAGATCTGTCAGGAACCTCCACCCATGAGAAACAAAAGAACTAAACCCGTGCGAGACAGAGCAGTGACAGACATAGCCAGCTTGGTGATGCCTTTCTTGGAAATGAGTGTGTGTGGGAAGAGAGCATTGTTTCTGTTTCCAGGAGCAATTACAAAGGTGGCACTAAAGACCGTTCACCTGCTGCTGAATGTGGCCACAGTGAGGCAGCCATTTATCCAGGAATGTCATGGTCACAGCTCTCCGGTTCTTGCATGTGAGGCAGCAGCCCAGATTCTTCGTCTGTGGTTGCTATTTGGTCAGCCTTACAAAACACTGACTCCAGCACGCAAGTTCAGTATGGAATTTTGTTTTCTTTCTGCATATGATGTACTACAGAAATGCAACATTCAGGCTCAGTCAGGTAACAAAGAGGAAGACATTCAAAACTGACCATAAAAATAAATTGTAGAAAGCAGATTTTATATGACAATACACATGCAGCTTGCAAAAGAACAAAGACAGTGAACAGGTATTAAAACACATTCCCATACAGAGACAGCTTATGCAGCAATTTACAAGTTCAACCTCTGGCTAGAGTATGCAAGCCCTTTAAAGCTGGCATTCAAATTACCACTAATTTAATCAGCCATACTTAGTTTAAGTACATAGCAAAATTTAACTTAATGTTTACATTCACTAGCCATCCAATCCAGCATCAAGGCACTTTCCTTGTTGGTACGTCTGTTCCTGTGTCGCACACCTCCGCTCACCTAGATGCATATATTGGCACAGCAAACTGGGTGACCAGTAACTTCTTATCCCCAAATAAAAACAATTGGTTACTAGACAATCCCTGGCTGTATCAAAGTGTCAGGCTATATGTGACACTGTAAACAAAACTGGTGTGTTAAAAAAAACACGGCAAGTTGACTGGATCCATTAACAAATGTGCTCTGATGATGAAAAGTGATAGATGTTATCAATTTCCCACTGCAGAGAATGCCCATCTGCCACGCCCATGATCCCCAGAGAAGAACAGCTGACACTTTAGCCTGAGCAGGAGGATGTGGATGTGGAGCTTTCCAGCCATCAGTCAACAGTTGTGCCATAAGTGTTTTTCATCTATTGTCACAGAAGTGTGCTTCTGCAGAGTAGCAATGACATTATTGCATATATCCCCTTCAGGTTGTCTTTGCAAATAAATACAAGTACTGGCTAAGGCTGCATTCTGGGATGTACTTGCTGCCCACCCTCTCTCTGCACTATAATTAAGAGGCAGGGAAGCAGACAATTGTTGAAATCTGGCCCTTCATTATTATTTTTATGTTTGTTTTATCAGATCTTGTGGCCTTAGAAATGCATCCTTGTGCATTAAGCCAGCACTGCTTTTATTTTCAAGAATGGCTCAGATTGCACAAGTCCTACAAAGGAAACAACAGTGAAAGCAAGTACACACGATTTTTAGCTTTTTTGTTTTTTACTGATGCTTTCACTTTAAAGGAAAAGAAATGGAAATTCATTAGTCCAATGCAAGATACTTAATTTCAACCTCCTCCAGACTTTTCCACTAATACCTCCACTTTACTGCAGTTTTCTGGATCAAATGCAAAGCTAAAGACTCGGGTTGGCTGCAATTCCCTAACAGCTGTTTCATGAGAGAAGACTCAACATTTTTACATAAACTTCACCTGTATAACATTACAAGCAACTCCTGGAATATTAAAATGGTTATATGCATCCATCCTTGCAGACAGACAAGAGATTGTGGGGATTAATGAACTCCTAATGTCGATCAGTCCAGAGAACTTTTAACACAGTTGAAGGAATGCATTCAAATAACAGTTAATCTCAACTACAACCACTGTCTAATGGGGAAAATAAACTAGTATATTTATGCACATACTAGTATATAATGCACATAAATGACAATGTAAAATGTGTACATCCCAGAGTGGGGCAGACTATTAACAATCTAAAAGTCTTTGGAATTTCAGATCCCACTGAGAAGTCAATTCCATAGCAGCATACACTGATGCTGATCTTGGGTATCTGAGACCTGGCTCTAATTAAACAATTACTCAATTTAGATCAGCATGGTGATCCCCACGTACTGGGCATACTGATGCAGGTTTAAGCCACCTGACAAAGCTCATCTTTTACAAAGCTGAAGCTCTCAGCCAGATGACAGGGCTTCTCCTGAGCCCAAGAATGGGACTCAGCCCCAGCATGCAAACTCCCTCATCTTCCCAGGGCCAGTTTTTGTTAGGCTTCTGTACCAGACAAGAACATACTTGTCATAAACTCTCCAGAACAAAGTTTAAAACTTTTTTTCCTTTGCTGTGCTTGTACTGCCACGCTAAAGCATAACAGGAAGCTTAATTCTTCTACAGTAGCGTGTATGAAACAATCCCAAGACTTTCACTAGAGCAGGAGAGGATATTCCTGGACTATCTGCCCTTAAAGCGAGCCAACACTCCAGAAAACAATACCAGTCATCTCCTGGTCTAACAGAACCACCACAATAGAACTACAAAGGTAATATATTCACTTCCCTTGTAAACAGAGGAGCATTAACCAGCTTGCATTTAAGAGGATTTTCAAATATGCTAATACATTTCTACTAGCCTCCCTTCCCCACCCCCAAATTAACACCCCTTACAACTATTCTTCTACCTGTACCTGAAAAATTCCAGTCCAAGAAATCAAGATGGACATGAAAGTGTCTATACTGAAATGTGACTTTAATAATGCCTTTATTTTGTTATGTGCACCAGTAGCCACTGGTAAAGGGGGGCTTGTGGAGGAGGGAGAAAACCTTCACTTTAATTACTATGTTAGGGCCAAGCTCAGAAAATTTCAGTGAATTGCTATAATTACACTGCAGATACTCTTAAAAACCTGTATGCAACTGTTTGATACAATTAGATTTTTACAGTCCAAAGTACAAAATCTTGTTAAACCCTGAACACTGCATGATATATTTGGCACATAGGTTTATGAACTAGCTGTAAACCTGTTGTTTATGTGTATTGTGGCTTCTACAAGCTGTTCACCCATCAGGAGCTCCTGCTTAGTCTTTAGTATTTTAGCCCTAGATAAATGCACTATTTCAAAAGAGAGCATGTCACTGCCAGCCAGCCAGAACTTTCTCTAGGACCCACTCAGTTCTTTGAGTTTATTACCACTGGCCCATAAACAACAATGAAAGATGCCAGAAATGATGGGCCAGAACTCTTGTTAGCACAGACTTTAAAAATCAGAATCTCGCTGCTGTTTAACATCAGGTAAATCTTGAATGGTCCACAATTAACAGCAACTGAGAAGAAAACTCCTTCCTTCCCTCTACAGAAAGGCAAGTAGCAACTTAAGGAATATCTGACATTCTCCCTCAAATAACATACACTATCAAAAGTTAGTATTACTGAATCATAAAACCATAATTAAACAGAAAAACCCAACATGCTTTAGCCCTTTGCAGCACCTTAGACTATGGAGCCAGGTTATGGCCTACAATATTAGAGAGATGAGAAGATGGATTAAATGCATGTGGCTGCTCAACAGTTCTAATAAGCATGCACACTGCTCAACAGAGACTTTCCCTTTTACTTCTGGTTTCTACAGTCACTGTGAAGCTTGCATAGAGAAGATAACTCATCCCCCAGCAAAGTAACTACTATTTTTCTCCAAGAGGAACGTGTTCTGAAAAAAGAATGCTCCTTCAACCTCTGAAAAATGAAAGATGGTCTCTTCTGTCTCATGATAGCAGTTTGCATTATGCCTTTGCCCTCTGGGAGGGAGTTTGAAGGTGCTGGGTGTGCAGTGGGGTGGAAAGGAAGAGGGATGGTCTGAAGAAAGGTGTAATTATAGTAAGCTGCAACACAGCCTTTTAATTAAAAAAAAAAAGTGCCTAGATACAGAAAAATACTGTCAAGAGAAAGGAACTGTGGAATACTGAAATGTTATTAAAGATTCTGCATTCTTTATCTGTTTTAAATATTCCAAACTTCAAGAGAGAATCTTACAAATTTACACTTGCACTTAATTTCTTCATAGCAAAAACATAAGACATGTGGACATTTACATGTATTACCCATCCTTCCATGCAAGCTGGCAGCAAGGGAAGATGAAATGATACTGACACAGGCCTTCCAAGGGCTTTTAGCAAGTGCTCTGCAGAACAGCAGTACCAGAGGTCACAGCACAAAAGGTTTCAGGTGGTCTTAAATACATAGTGATTTTGCTGAAGGAGAAATAAAACTTTTGTTTTAGTCTCACAAAACAGCATTTAGTGTTTTGAAATGAAGTTGTATTAGTGTCAGATTAGAAAGCTGACTAGCCTATATTAGATTTTAAATTAATTAAAAAAAATCTTTACGAGTGCCATAAAATTTCTGGTTATCACTGGAGAAGGGGTTTATTTTCATGTAATTTAATTTTTGTTTAAATACTGGTAAATGAAGTCTCCAAGAAATGCAGCTTCCTCAAAAAAAACCAGTAAATCGTATGAGCAGGGAAAATGTGAGACATTAAGAAAAAAGTAAGGAATTTTAACAACTTAAGTGTGCTACCAGCAAGGTCCAAATTCAGAGTACAGGTTTTTGTTTTAGTTCCAAGAGCATCAATGACTCCAATGCTTTGGCTGCTTTCAGTTTCAAGGAGGTCCTGCAGTATTAGCAGTGAGGTTACAACACACCCTAATAGCTGCAGTCTGTCAGGAGGAAGGTCGTATTTCCTTTCTTCTGAGCACTCAGAAAAATGGTAAAAGCTTATAGCTTTTTACTTGAGCTGTACTCAAGGTGCACTTATTAAACAAAGGCATATTTGACCACAGAAGTTTTATATAACCAAACAGTGATAGAGGTACAAAGCCTTTAAATAATTCCTGATCTGTGTTGCCATCTGATTTCCAAAGTTTTGAACATGAGACTGAATTGCTGTGCGTCAAATTGCAAGGCACATTTTTTAGGCCAAATTACTCTACAGTTCATGTGTACACAAACCTAAATGTAGGTAAAGTATCAATTGCTATAGCAGCATTCACATTCAAGTGATCTTGGTGTTTTCCTACCTGTACGCCACAGCAAGTTCTATTTAATTATTATGATTTTTAAACAGGGATGAGAATGATTTACAGGCCTGGTAAGCTGAAAATTGAGGCACTGGGCCAAATCAAAATTTCCTAAGTCAATTAAGTTATTGAAAAGTATATCACACAAGTATTCTTCCATTTGAGAATACTGAGCTTCAGTCTTACTTTTGCACAAAGCTGCACTGTGCAACTAGAGCTGGCTTTTTAGGCTTGTACACTGCCACGCATCAAAGTGTTTCTTCTGGGAGGTCTATTGGCTGATGCAGATATTTAAAACTTGACCTTTTCAATCATGTGAAATTCTGTTATGAAGAGAGACATGATACCCAATGTAGCACAAAGGCTCGTTCAGCTATCCAGATGTAAGGGTTTATGTAGTGCATAAAAGAATCTCCAGTAGGTCTGGACTGGAAACTTTCCACAAAAACAGTCCTTATTGTGTTTTGTCAAATTACTCTTTGCTTAATTTCAGTTTTTCTATCTGCAGTAAGATAAAAATGCCTAGCTTACTTTATCAGAAACACAGGGGAAGATGTGAACAGGCACTAATGAAGGCCTAAAGAGAGCCAGTCTTTTCTCTCACTGAGGCATATAGCCCCCTTGTCTCACAGTCTGTGGGAGGTAACTTTTTGGCATTTCATCAACTGACAGTGGATTTTCTTCCACTGTTTCAGGTCTCACAGTTTGTCCTTCAGTACATGTCTGTAAAACACTTGATAGAGCAGCTTCCTGGGTATTTTTTTCCATCCCAAGGCCCAATGGCTGTGAGCTCTGACCTGAGATCTGCAGTTGAACAAATCCAACAAGATCTCCCTCACCAGCATGAGTAATCTGCTTTGTTCTTTCAAAGCATGGCCTGTCTGTGTTGGTTTCATCCTGACCACCATTTTGTCTGAAATACTGCTGCCTTTGTGCTGTACTGTCAGCTCCTCCAGAATGATCCTCTGATCTCTCTTCTGAATCTAGCAGTGGCTGAGTTGACTCAGACCTTGAAAACACTTGCAGAGGTGTCTGGTCTCTGTAGCCATTAAGCACTACAGTCGAATACTGTACAGTGCTTGAAGTGTTCTGTGTGGTTTCACCTTCGTCGCTGTCAGAGACGCTTTGCCTAGGAGAAGACATGCACGAGGATCCTCCAATACCACTGCTGTGCCCTTCTGAAGTACTTTTTTCCTTTTTAAGCAAGTCAAAGGGTTTTAGATCTTGTTCTGAAAAAGACTTCTTGTCATCAGCTTCTATTTCTACAACGCTGACATCTGTAAAGCTGCCTTCTGGGTACATCTGATCTTTGGAATTAAAGTTATGCTGAAAGAAAAAGAGGTATGTTGCCTAAGAGGAAGGTTATGTTAAAAATCAAATACCTCAATAAATATATGAAATTTCATTCGTAATGTCTTCTAATTTCTTCATGTAAGTTTTCTCTTTACTAAGTCTGGCAATACCTCCAAAGCATGTGCTAAAAAATTAATTTTAATTATTCTTGAGAGCTGTAAACATAGAAGCATTTGTTGTGCAGCACAGGAACATTCTATACTAAGAACCATAACATTACTTCAAATAAGAGACTCAACATCAGAATACTTCTTCACAGAAATTAGCCACAATTTGTTGAACAGAATGTGCCTGGTCATTCACCCCACATGTGGCATAAATTTTGCTGCCATCTTCTCATTCATGAGGAACTGTTTACAGTCTTCTCTCTCATTCATGACTGAACTGTGCAAACAAGTCACTTCAGGTTTTTAAGAATGGGAATTTTTTACTTAATGCTGATTTCCCATGAATGAGCAAAGAAATGAGTACTTGACCCTTCCAACTAGGAAACTGAATCTAACTCACAACTTTAAAGCCCGTGCTAGACTGTGAATTTGTGCTAAGAGACATGTGAATCTAATGCTGAATCTAGAGGCAACGAAGCCTTCTACCCATATTGTATCACAATATCAATGAAACTTAATACTCAGGGTTTTCCTTGAAATTCATGTTGCTAGAAGACAAAATACTCCAACTGGTTAGTTTATCTGAAACCTTGCAGGCTAGGAAGATGTAGGATGCAGAAAGGTGAGTATTACCTTAGCTGGAACTTGAGGAGACCACTGAGCAATGTTACTCTTGGATGGATCAGGTACAATAGGCCAGATATGTTTTTTAATTCTGTAAAGGATTAAAAATGGAATAATGTCACAAGATGCACTCCCCAAATTCCCTGTTCATAGCAACTACAGCAGAATCCAGGACATCACTCCCTTACATAGAAATTTTGCATTCCAAATAAGAATGCTTCCTGGGTTACTTTTCTATATTATATTATATCTCTATTATATTATATCTGGGTTGCTTTTCTACTTATCTTTGTATGAGGCTGTACTATTTAACAAAACACAGCACTGCACTTTATTTCTCTACACATTAGATGAAGCTATGGATGTAATGCAAAACCACAAATGGTAACAATGAGAGATTTTCAAATTTAGAGCACTCTAGAATGTACAGAGCTATTATTTCAGTACTTTATGATGCATGCCAGTATGAAAATATAATCCTGCTTCTTTTTAATATAACTATGAATACCACAGGTCAAAATCTAAGCTAACTTCACAATGGAAAATAAAATAAAAAAAAATATTTAGAAGAAAAACTTGCCTTGTAACTCTTAAAAATGTACTGTTACTTAAAACTAGAAGGTTCTGTTGATCCATCACCCCCAACCAAAACAGCTTTGAAAGTGATGGACCTCTCTTACTCTTTATAAACAGGCTACCACAACAGATCCTCTGTAGGAGAACTCTGAAGAACAATTCAAGATGGGTTTTCCAACTGCTGTCCCTTAAGGACCAATTTTAGGAGCAGCAAGGAGGTTAAAAGGAAAAGGGCATAATATGCTGTCTTTAATTAGAAAAAAAGGATAGTTGACAGGGGACATAGGAGAGGTGCTACACCTTGCCAGGGAAACACTGCAGCAATGACATCTTGGTTAAAGCCACAGACAAGAGCTTTGGGGTGGGGGAGCTGGAGGAGCCAGGTTTCTTCCCAGCAGTCAGTAAAAAGGCACTCAGTTACTTGAGATCACGATGTCTGCCTATTTTTTTTTTTTGCCATAAAGCTTAATGTTTGTTAATGCTGTAATTAAATTGCCCAAATACATTGAAGATAATTTCTGCACTTCTTAAACTAGGAACCATAATTCCATTCACAGGATGACGAAGAAATATAGATGGTATATCCTGATCAAAACCTAACACAAAGCTAATCCTAACTACATCGACCAAGAAATGCATTAATTTTCTGGCAGGACTGAATCAGAGAATACTTAGTATGTGTGTAATTAACAGTAAGAAATTAGTATCAGAAGAGGCCCGGGTTTCTTAAAGAAAACACGGGAGGTTTAAACACTAATCAGTATATGTATGTTTTAACTTTTTTTCTGCTCTAACTGAAGAATACTTAACTGGGTTGGCATACATTACTCCATTTCTGTTAGGCTCAGAAACTTAAGAGGAAGAGTTCATTTCTACTTACAGGTCACGTTTGTTGAAGCAAAACAGAACTCCAAGGAGCACAATCAACAGGAATGCTAGACACACAGGTACGACTATGGCTTCAATTTCTCCTTTTCCTGAAGGAGGTGAAAAAAAGGGGTTATAGCCCACTTTGGCATTTAAGGACCTCAACAGCAGTTGAGGTATTTCCAAAAAGTTAGGGAGAACCTGAAACTGAAATGCTCAATGCTCAGTCTCAAAGCTTCAAATTCACTATATGAATTTTCACTATATGAAAAGTGCCTCCTGGCAAAAACATGAAAAGCTCTGTCCTGACCATCTAGTGCCTTGCATCAACAAAAAACATAGGTTGATCTAGAAGCTGTAACACTGACAGAGCAAATAATTTTGTAGCTTGGGAAGGTATGACAGTAACATCTTTGTCAATTCATCTGCTTCCCAGGTGTTTCAGTGCCCCAGTGCTGTCATAACACGGTCATGGTCAAATAAGTAAACAAAGTCATTACTCATCCATCAGTTTATTCTGGATATGAAGATCTCCTCTGCCTGCAAACACCAGAGTTTGCATTACTGTTATGTATTTCTTCCAATGTTATACACATTCTTAAGTAGACCTTGGAGAATGCTTAGGGAAGACCAACACTACACAGAAGAAAAGCCTCCATTAAATTTAAGACTTTAAATGTCTTCCACAATTAAATTCAGTTAGTAATGTTGCTGTTACCCTTGCATATAAGAAGCACACTAATGCTGAACATACAATAAATTTAACTATTCAAAACAAGTCTCTGTAAAGAACTGTAGAAAACTTTCATAGTGATATGAAAGAATCATAGTGATATGAAAGTGGGAGGGCTCTGAGAATGACATACACTGACTGGTACCTACATCAGCAGATCAAGATACAAGCACACATTTCTATAGATTCTTCAGCACACCTTAACAGGATTAGAACAAAGACTCTGACTAGGGGTAAGTGCCACTGGACATCAAAAGAGACAAGGGCACAGGGTAAATTCTAATGACTCATGAAAGGCCAGGGCAAAATGTTAAAACCTGGAGTATACATAAAACACACCCAAGTACACATCCAAAACACATCCATGCTTAATAACATAAAAAGTACAATTCATGAGGCTTGCAGAGGACATGTTGTTCTCTATATAATCAGAAAATTCCTGACTAAACTACCTCTTAGTAAAAGAGCACTAGACAAGCCACCCAGGAATTATGAACATTACAGGTTGACTGTAACTGAAACATTAAAATAAAATCACCTTCCCCTTCTAGAACATCTTTCAAAGAGCCCTGCTGTATCGTTGCAACATTAATTCCTACTTCTACCAATTATGCCACTCTGCCTTACCAAATTTTTGAGTAGTAAATGTGAAATCAGGACCGGTCCTGCTTCCATTATCTGTGGATGCCATCATCCGCACAGTATACAGTGTATCACTGGTTAGAGAGGAAAGGGTATACTCTGTCTTGGAGGGATCCACAGTCACAACTGAAGAGAAGAAATTTATACTAGTTTTCTACAAACAAATTACATCTCCACAAAAATAGCAGCATGAAGACATCAAGACTTCAGATGCGAAAGGTAGTTTCAATAGAACACACAGCAGATGGAAAATACAAAGACAACAAGAAATGCTGAGATTCATTCATTTTTGTTTAGGTGTCTGAATTTAGTGTCTTTCTATATTTAATTTCCTCTGAGATTTCTTTCCCTAGAATGCACCTATACAAACCAAACTAGTAGTATAATTGAGGCTTAAAGCCTGTCTAGTAAGCCAAATACATAGTGCTAATGAGGAACTGCTAGTACTGACCAGAAAAAAAACAAGGTAAGGAATAGTAAGACACAGGTATGTATAAGTACCTGGCCCTTCCAATTTAAGCAAATCTAAAAATTAAAGTTTTGATAATGCCAGCTGCCTGTAGGTCACACACGCTACTGAAAACTGTAAGATGTACTTCAAACAAGATGATCTAAATCAGTACTATATTGATCTGCAACTCCAGGACGATTAGAAAACTCCTCCCCACTTCCTTTTCCTAAGGTTTCATCATAGTTAAATGCAGTCAACTCCTTTTGTATCTCGGTCTGCCATCATCTTGATATACCATAATCACATTCTGTATTTAGATGGCAATATGGGAGCACAATACTCACAAATCGGCTTTCAGAAACTAAACTCAGTACCCAGCTATATGCAGACTGAATGTTCTGAATTCTTTACAAGGGACTTTCTGTTCTGTATGGAGGAGAATTATGGCTCAGACACAAGCTTCATGTTCTAAGAACAGTTTGTCAGCTATATCTGATTTTGTGTATTTTTTCAGGAAGAAATGTTAGGAAGGAGACAAATGAAACACTTCAGTGCCACAAAACAGTTCTCTATTTTCTGGTACCTGTTTCATTTCCATCAATAGTTTTATAAAGTATGGTGTAATTTCGGATAAATCCATTTTGTTCCTCTACTGTGAGATGGTTCCATGTCAAAACAGCTTCAGCTTTTCCTACTTTTTTTGTCTGAACAGTAGGTCCTTTCGAAGGACCTGTAACGGGAGATGAAGATTAGTTTCTGCTTGGCAACCTTGCATTCACAGAAGCAGCATAATAACAAGCATTGAACTGTTACAGCATAAAGACTTCAATGGAATAGGTTGACTAACTCATCTGGAAAGCAGTGTTTTCAAACAACATAAAAACTACAAAAATGTTTTAAAAAAGAAACATTCAGGACCAGATACAAAAAGAAAATCAGCACATTGCAGAAAACCTTCAAATGAAGTTAAGTCTTGATTTCACACTTGAAACTTAAAGTAAATCAGCATATAAATACCACAATTATAAATTATGAATGTATAATATACATATAATAAATGTATCACTAAAATCACAAATTCATGTCTCATTATCTGATAAAGATTGGAAAAACAGAGCCAGCCATAGTCAGCCATCAATCTAGTTCCCAAACACTGTAAAAAAGGAGAATGGATAATAACAGAAGGGAAAAGATCAAGGATGTCACCTGACCCTCAATTACTAAACCATTTTTCATTACACAGTCCACATTAGAGCAAAGGTTTCTTTATTTTTTTGTCAAAAAGGGTCAGTGTATGTGCTTCAAGGCGCTGATTTATACTTACGATCTTGCTTAAGATAAGCCTTCACAGACTGTCCACTTCCCTGACCATCAGCATACAGAGGGTACACAGTTATCAGATAACACTTGAAAGGCTTTATACCTAATAAAAGGAATTTAAAAGGTGTTGTTTCACAGACAGTCAAATTTCTTACCATCCTCTTACTTCAGATAAAGCTTCTGAATTTTTGATGTGTAACCAGGTATACTTGCATCTAGTGCAGCTGAGTATTTTTTAGACCTCATTGATACACTGCTCCAAAATACTAACTAAAGGAACAATACTGCTTCAAAATACTAACTAAAGGAACAATATAATGGTTCACACTCAAATGTAAAATTTAGTAAGTGCACTTCAGGTTTTTTTCTAATTTATTTTAAATAGAAGTCCCAAAATTAAGGATTTCAGATACTGGTCATTATCTCAAAAAAACCCAATAAGGCTGATCAAGTTTCACTGTTTGAACAAAGTAATCAAAGAATTAGATTTTGAAAGAACTCAGCCTTTTCACTATTTTAATGGTTTCTAAGAATGACAATACTAAAACCAAAATGGAGATAAACCCCTTCTTGTTACATTATATAAATTTCAAAATGAAAGATCAAACGCAGTTGTATATTTGACAAAGATACACAAATATTTCCATACACTCACAATAAATTGAAACCCTCAGCATTAAACCCCTGTTCTACCAAGAAATTCTAATCTCTGTGAGAATGTTTCTCATCTTGAGAATACTAAGCAGGTTTTCAGAGTGTCCTATGAACTATATGTAGATTTATGAGCTAAATACCTTTTAAGTCGATTCCTTTAACATCTCCTAGTGCAATCTGCCATTCTATGTTGCAGTCTGATTTACTGGACACCAGACACCATTCGATCACATATTTAAGAACATAATTGTTAGGAGCAGTCCACCCTACCCACAACTTGTCATGTTTAGGTAATGTTCTAAGATTCTTCACAGGAGCTGTAATGAAAGAAAAGAGAAAAGTGACCAATACTGACAGTTCTTTCATGAACTGTTCTGGCAAATGTTGATACTTTTGGGTAATGGTAGCAAATCTGACAGAACTGAAGTAAATGTAAATGCCATTTTCTGAAATTTGGAGGTTTACACATGGATCTTTGTATCAGAGATTCAAAAGCAGTATCATGCTGTTTAAAAACTGAAGGTTAGACTCAGCTTCTCTGTTCTCATAGACACCATGTTTCTTTCTTCCAAAAAAGGTTTTATGTCAAGAGAGAAATCAGGCTTAGAATTGGAATTTACAAGTCTATCAAACAGTTACACTCAAGTACCTTACTAAGTACTTACACTTTATGTGTAATGTGTATATATGTAAGTAGATGGTACATAAAGTGTCCAGCTCACAGCTGGACAAACACATCATGGATGGGTGAGAACTGGCTCATGGGTTGGGCACAAAGGGTCACCGAATGGGGTGACATCAGACTGGGGACCTGGGGGTTCTGCAGGGCTCCATCCTCAGCCCTGTGCTCTTTGACATCTTCATACCTGACATGGACTCAGGACTGGAAGGGGACACTGAACATGTTCCCAGGTGAAAAATCTGGGAGGAGCTGTTGACTCCCTCAGAGGGAGGGAAGCCCCACAGAGAGACATGGACAAAGCAGAGGGATGGGCAGTCACCAACCATGCGAAGTTCAACAAGGGCTGGTGCCAGATTCTGCAGCTGGGATGGGGCAGCCCTGGAAGCACAGCCAGACTGGGGAATAAGAGGCTGGAGAGCAGTGCCATGGAAAGGGCCCTGGGCTCCTGGCCCATGGCAAGCTGAACATGAGCCAGCAGTGCCCTGGCAGCCAGGAGGGCCAAGCGTGTCCTGGGGGCAGCAGGGCCAGGCGGGCAAGGGAGGGGATTGTCCCCTCTGCTCTGGGCTGGGGCAGCCTCACCTCCAGCGCTGGGGGCAGGTTTGGGTGCCACAGTATGAAGTGATTAAACTTTAAGAGAGCATCCAAAGGAGGGCAACAAAGACAGAGAAGCGCCTTTAGGGGAAGCTGTATGAGGAGCAGCTGAGGTCACTTGGTCTGCTCAGCCTGGAGGAGACTGAGGGAAGACTTCATTGAAGTTACAACTTCCTTGGGTGGGGAAGAGGTGGGGCAGGCACTGATCTCTTCTCTGAGTGACCACTGACAGGATCCAAGGGAATGGCCTGGAGTTGTGTTGGGGTGGTTTAGGTTGGATATCAAGAAAAGGGTCTTCACCCAGGGGGTGGCTGAGCACTGGCACAGGTTCCCCAGGACAGTGGTCACAGGACCAAGCCTGCCTGAGTTAAGAAGCATTTGGACAATGCTCTCAGGCACACAGTGTGACTCTTGGGGTGATCTGTGCAGGGCCAGGAGCTGGACTTTGAGATACCTGTGTGTCCCTTCACTCAGCTTAGTCTGTAATACATACTGTATGCCTGTATATGCTATTATATGCTTATATATACATATATATTATTAAGTTCTTCCTCCTGGCTGCAATACTGCTTTGTTTGAATCATATCCTTAAGTCATTCATCTAGTAGTTTTAGAACCAGTGGCTTTCCCTTGGTATTTACCTGCATCTATCCATATACCTGTTTGCTTCCTATCCTGGCAGTGTTTGGATTGTCTAAGGAAAGGCTGGATATAGGGATAGACCATCCTGTTCTTACTATTAGTGCACAATGAAAAGAACATAAGAAAAAAGAACATGAACAGTAAGGAAATAACAGAAGCAGATGACAAAGCAACAAGGTATGATACTGAAAATGTGGGAGAATGAGACTGGACAAACAAAGGAATGAGAGGGAGATCTGGAAATTAAAGGAGGAACAATGGCAGAATGGTACATATGTATATACTAACCCTTTGATTTTTTTTTAAAAAAAGACACAAAAATGCCTGCTATACTAAGAAAAGAAATAACAGGGAATATAGTACACAGAAACCCTAAGAATCAAAAAACAGCAGAACAACATACACAGCTTCAAATGATGCTATGTGTACACAAATCCACACGTTCCCTAGTACACAAATGGCAGTATATACAAAAGGCATGAGACTGTAGATAATTCAGTAATATTTAGATTATGTGCCCATGTAAAAGGTATTATTTTACAACACTGAAAATATCTTATAAAAAGGGCCATGCAGATTTACTTGACAGAGACATTACTAAGATACTCACCTTTTGAATTACTGGCTGGGATAAGTAAAACTGATGGAGGAGATGCCCCAACACTGTTACGGGCAATCAGAGTCACTTCGTAAGTTCCTTCCGGCAGCTGCAAGGTATGGTTGGTGCTGGTAACATTGTATTTCTTCACTGGACTGGAAAGAGATGATTTATCTCTGACAGTCACTTCATACTGCAAGATTACTCCATTGGCTTCAAATGGCTTCAATGCCTGTCAGAAACACAACTTTGATTAAGCTGATACTGAACAAATGTGACGTAACCCTTATTGTTGTCCTTATAACACAACTAAAAATACCAGAAACAAGGCAAGTTCCATAGATCAAATACCTGTACATTTAAGAAAAGCATAAATAACCAGTGCACATTTCTATAAAGCAGTCACTTACGAAGCCTATTTCTGGTTTAAGTACTTTCTCATCATACCTAGTGATTTAATAAAAACTATTCTGTAAGGATTGCAAAACTTGTTGATAAAACCTAAGTTTTATGTGACTTTACAACACAATGACATAAAAGGAATCTCACACCTTTGGTTGTGCTAATATGACAAATATGGCACAGTTTTGAACCAAAAGAAAGCAGGTTGTGACCATAATTCCATTCCCCTTCTCAGCTGCACACAGCAGCCTTACTGCACACAACCGCCAGTGCTGTTTTTAACAGCCTCAGCCTCTGCAGTATCTCAAGGCTTAATGGATTTTGCAGCTGGGGTATCACTGTTCAGTGTTGCCACGTTTTAGGTTACAGCAGAAGGCATGACATGAAGCTATGCTTGGTTCAAGTGGCAGTTTCAAATGCACAGAAGGACAAGGAAAGAGGAATCTGAAAGCAGTCTGTGTATTTTAGGTCACAGATGAGTGTCAGTTAATGACAGCCTTTAAAGCTGTACACTTAATTTTTCATAACTAATTATTTTAAGAATACTAAAGTCACTTCTCATATCAAAAAAACCCTATACTATCCCAGCCAATTCTCAAGGGTGTTGGGTAGATTTTTTCCACTTCAAAACTCATGTTTTTAGAAGAATGCTCAATTTTTGCAATTCACTTTACCTTCCACATTAGATGCACAGTCCAGGAAGCTGGTGAGTGAGATGTATCAATGATCCTCCATATGGGTGGTCCTTTAGATGGTTCTGAGGAAACAAACAATGCTTGACGGTAGAAATAATTTTATTTCGTCTTTTGAACTCATACTTTGATTATCATTATATGCTTACTTTCTTCAAAATATTAGTATTAAAAAGCATTTCCTTACTTCCTCAATGAAAATAATGCTTAGCATACTAAGTGGAAAATTTCCTGAAGAGATGAGCAAGACACCAGTCCTGCTTTAAGTGTACAGTACCAAAAGAGGTATGAGTCACAAGGGCATCTGCAGGATTAGACTGGAAGTGAATGCTGAGTGAGGCATGATCACACCTACAATGTGCAGCCTGCATCCAGAGGCACGGCCCTGCACAACGCAAACCTTGCTACAGTCTGTATCCAACACTGTTCCTAATTCTCAAGTCACCTAAAAAAAAAAATAAAAGTGTGCAAGAGTTAACAAGGAGAAAAAAATCCTCCTGGCAGTAAGACTCCTTCATTCTGAAAGGGTAACAGAACTGCAGTACTTTCATATAATACTACAGTATGTTTTGGCATCCGTACTATTTTAAAAAGCGGAATTTCTGCAACAAATTCCATTTCAAAGTAAAATGAACCACTGCACAAAGCAATAAAAGGTGGTCAATCTTTTGTGAGGGTCTTAGCCCCAAGAGAAAATTGATCTCTGAATGAATTATACCTTTAATCTTGTAAGACTATTTTTTTCTTCAGAGTTCTTCCATAGCCTTTAGTGTATTATGAGGTTTTGGCTTTAAACCTCAAATACCCCTCAGTACCAAGTATACAGCGTGCCTCTCATCTTTTATGCTTTGCATTTTGAGCAGAGAACAACGAATTGAGGGAAAGGGAGATCTTTTATTCATTTGAGTACCCAAGTTGATTCACATGAAAGAGAAGCAACTGTATATCTTGCATGATAAAGATCATGAATCTAACATGACCTGCCTGATGTTCATCTTCCATTCTGAGGCTAAAATATGACATGGATACTTAATCAATATTAGCAGTATTTTTGCAAAGCCAGTCACCACAGCAGAACAGCAGTGCAACCTAAATAGGCAGGCAGGCCTGAAATCTTTATTGCTCAGCCTGAGACAGAAACCAGAGAAAACGAAGTCATATTATCATTAGGAGTTGAAAAGCAGAGATTAGAATATTGACATATTTTACAGTATCTCCCCCAGAGAAAGTAAATTCTCTGGGGGAGATACTGTAAAAGTACAGAACTGAACCAATGCCATCATGGATACAAATTCCACTTGTTTTCACGAAAACTACAATCCTTCTTATTTCTTATCTAAGATGACAAATGAACTCCATCAGGACAAAAAATGAAGATTTTCCAATCTGTTTTAATAATGGGACTTGTATTGGTTTAACTTGATGTGCACTGAAACACTGCAGTGAACAGACTGCTCAGAAGACACACTGTGGAAGACATGGGACACACAGGGTATTACAGAAACAAGATCATAAAGGTGCAAGCAGGAAAAGCTAAAGCACATTTAAAAACCAGAAAAATACCAATCAGCTTGACACCAAAGCTAAACAGCTATCACAAAGTATTTGTAGCAACTGCATGCAAGAATAGATTCCCTACTGAGTATTAAGTACACAACACTGGCTCCCTATGGGGTAGCATCAGCATAAGACAGAAACAAAGCCAACATTGCAGGCTATCAAAGTGGAAAAGAAATGAAAATGAACACTTTGTTAAAAGTAAACCAGAATGTCTTATTTAGATGCTTTAGTGCATAAGAGGATACACATACCACATGCACGTTATTTTATATCATTGCTTTATTATGTTTGCGAAGAAGTCTATGCATCCTGTATGACTAAAATCTTCTGTTTCATAACTGCTGATGATTGTTCACCTATGACTTCTAGTAGCCTCCTAAACGTCAAGTTGTTAATAAACTAAGGCTGTTGGTCTACTAAGAAGACCTTTTCTGGGCAGACTAAGTTCTATTACAGAGAATAATCCTCAGAATGAAAGCCAAGCATAAAGCCTAGATTTCTTCCAGAAGACTTTGAGAACACAATTTTCTGTGAAGAGGGCTCTTCTACCCTGTCGCTGTTCCAGTGGTTTTCAGGGAGCACCTCTACACTAGTGTAATGGGAAGCTACTCTTATGCTCCTCAGAATGCACAGGTCAAGTCAGTCAGTGCTGAAAGTAACTCAGGAGAGCTTCGTTGCTTACACAAGAAAGCAGCTCAAGCAAGGATACTGGCTATCGCCAAATTGCTGAGCACTCACACACTTTAGAAGTCAGTGACCTACTTTTATGCATTACTTACGATCTTCAGTTGTAATCCCGGTCTTTTCTTCACTCCAGTCACTCCAGTAGCCCTCTCCATCTTCCTTCATGCAACGAATGGAAAAGACATACTCTGTGTAGGGTCTGAGACCTTGAACACCAAATGACGTTCTTGGGGAAGCTGTATCTTCAGAAGGAACCTGCAAATGTGACAAAGATTTTAAGGGCCCTCATCAAAATACTTAGAGCTGAGTTCTGTGCTAGCTCAGCTGTCATCCAAGAAGGCTCCCCACCACACACACATTTAACACAAACAAGCTTTCCTTTCCTCTCTTCCAAAAACTTCAATACTCATTTTTTGATACAAGTTCAGTCAGAGTTGTGTGTCTTTACCAGTTATAAGAACACCCACACACTAGAACAGTTAGGCAGCCACCTCAGGACAATCTCATCATCTTTTTTTTTAAAATTAGCATCTCTCCTTCCTTCCCACATAGTTCTGCTGCTTACTGATCTGTAGTATCCTGCCTCACAATTCAGAGCTTAGCTTGATCATTGATTGCAAAATTATTGGTTACTAGACAATAAAAGTCCAGGATCACTGCTTCCACTGATTCAGAACAGTGCTTCTTGACTGAAATTGAAAATGGTTTTAGAGCAGTTTATAGTTTCATTAATAGATTTTCATAAACTCTTATCTTAGGTGAGCAACCCAATGCCAGAGAAGTATTTTTAGTACAGAAAAAATGTAGGGAAGCAGGGTGGCCTATATAAGAGACTCAAGTAGGTAAACACACTGACTCTTTATGTTATTCCGCATGCAACTAAGGGCTTTTTACAGAGAGGACCCCTGCAAGGAACGACTGCAGATTAAACACAAATGCAAGACACTTGAGAGGTTAATCCTGAGGGCAAAGACTTATCAAAATAGTCAAATTTTACCACAGCTAAGCAAGTTCAACTGATTTGAAAGCTACTATTTCACTTATTTTGTGCATATGTTAAAAGGGCAAGACAGGTTAGAAGAACTATGTCCTATCATGACAATATATCCACAGATCCTGGAGTTACAGACTAGGTTATGCAGGCCAGTGCTTTTTAAAATATCAATGCAGGTGGACCGTAAAAGTGTCTGCATCTAAAGCCACGTTAGTCACAAGGAGCTACCTGCTCCAAAGAGAGTATTTTGGTAAAATCAGAAGCAGTCTTCCTTCCAAGAACTCACAGAATTCAGAATACATTTGGATTTCTGCTGGAGTACTACTGCTCTGAGAAGAGATTTAAGGAGAGGAAAAACTGAGGAGCTATATTAAATCTGTCCTATATTAAAAATATGTCCACAGATTGAGGTAAAGAAAAAAAACCCTGACAGCTCTTGATGACAGGAACACATAGTACTTTACAGGGAAGGCTCACTCCTTACACTTTTCCAGTTCTTGACTGCCTCACACTTGAGGCATGTACACAGGGCAGCCAGATTTTACAGAATTACACAATCATCTAGGTTGGAAGAGACCATTGAGTCAAATCATACACCTATCACTGCTAAATGCACTCCTGAACCATGTCCCTGAGTGCCACATCCAGATCTTTTCTAAATACTTCGGGGATGGTAACTCTACAGCTTCCCTGGGCCAATCCTTGACAATTCTTTCCAGAATGATTTTTTTCTCATATCCAATGTAAACTGCCCCCGGCACAGCTTGAGGCCATCTCCTCTGGTCCTAAAGCTTTTTACTTGGGAGAGCAGACTGACCCTGACCTCACTACAACCTCCTTTCAGCTAGCTGTGCAGTGATAATGTCACCTCTGAGCCTTCTTCCCTCCAGGCTGGATAACCAGAGCTTCCTCAGCTGCTCCTCGTAACACTTGTGCTCCAGACCCTTCCTCAGTTGTGTTGCCCTTCTCTGGACATGCTCTGCTTAGCACCTCAGTGTCACTCACGGAGTGAGGGGACCAAAACCAGGATTCAAGGTGTCTTCACCAGCAACAAATACAGGTAGACAGTCAGTGCTCCTGCTGCCCACACCATTGCTGCTCCAGGCCAGGATGCCATTGTCCTTCTTGGCCACCTGGGCACAGCCTGGCTCATGTTCAGCTGCTGTCACAGCATTCCCAGGTCCTTTCCAGTCACCTTGTCCCAGCCTGTAGCACTGCTTGGATCTATTGTAGCCCACCTGCAGGTAGGGTAAGTTCTAAAAAACATCCCAGCATGATACAGTATTTACCCAAGCTCTGAATGACATTTAGATCACTCATTCTGCACATGCATGGGAAGACAAAAATTCAGTAATGTCCAATTTATTGCATGTGCAAAATAAAATTTAAAATAAACATACTGCACTGTGACAGGGAGGACAGCAGGAAAGTTCACAAAGATATGAAAAGGTCGCCATACCCAGACTGTGCCAAAAGACTGTGCCCAGATCACAGCCTCCATGAACAGGCCAGATAAACCTCCTTGGGTGGCCATGAAAGACATAATGAAATGAAAGTGAATGCTCTGAATTGCAACAGAGGGAACTCCAGTTTGACAGATGGCTGGGTTACAGCAGAATCATGGCAAGGGACATAAGTGGTATTACCTCCATCCAGTTTGTGTCACCAACAATCCTGTAGCGAATATTGAATTTCAGCTTCATCACAGCGTCTGAAATCCAATTCTCCCAGAAAAGCTTGAGAACAGTAGGCAGTACTCCCGAGCTGACTGATACATTCTGTGGAGACAGTGGTTTAACTAGAAGAAAAGAAGTTAAAGTCAACTCCACAGCTATACTTTATCATGCCTCTAGAATCTGGTGCACTATGGTGCAGTACTACTATTAAAGCCTTTCAGGACCTGAAATGGTTGCTACTTTACACTACCTTCCAAATCAGACTACTCTAAACAAATTTGCTATCTGAATTGTGATGAAATCTCTCACCATCCCTTCACCTTTGCCCAGCACAGTTCAATCTCTAGTCAACAATACTTATGCAGTAGTAATTTTTATAGTGAAAAAACATTAACATACCAGTTCAGCAATATGCACAGAAGCAGCAGTACTGTTCTATTAAAGCTTCAAGGGGCATATAGTTACCAATGTCAATGGGGTCAATAACAAGATGATCAGATTCAGCCTTCCCAAGTGCATTTGTTGCTTCTACCCAGATCTCCGTGTTAACAAAGAACTGAATATCGGTAATGGTGCAAGAATTGTTTACATCTTTCGGTATACAGTCAGGAAAGATCTCTTCTGGCCTAAATAAAAGAGAAAAGAAACAAGATACAAAGCAGTAAGTGTGGTTTCCTTTAGAGAATATTTTAAAGTAGATCAGAGTGAGCAATCCGTTTATCTTGTATGTTTCCCCACTGTCTTAACTTTGCAAGCAGAGGGAGGGGAAGAAAAAGTGAGAATAGCTTGTTCAGCCACAAATGCGTGATTGCATTAGAACTGAAACCAAAACAAAAATCTCTTGACTTCCAGTCACATATCTTCAAAAGCACAAGCTACAGCACTGAAAACAAATTTGTATTGATTTGATTGAAGCCAACTGACTTGGCTTCAAAAAGAAAAGAACTAGAACTGATACAATTAATCAAAAGCAACACGGCCTGTAACTAAAATGCATCAGAAATGTAGTCAGTGCTAACGCATACCTTTCATCAGGAGTACAGCATTAGAGGTGTAATACATAATTTCTGCTCACCATCTTCTGCTGCACTAACATTAGATAATTTTAGGGGCATCAGGAAATTTGCAATGCATTAACATTTTCTATCTGCACATATTTTCTAGTACACCTGTTACCAAAACACTTCAACAGAATGAGGGAGTTGGAAAGTTGTAGGCTTCCAGAGCAATGCAACAATCCTGTTCACTCCATTTTAAACTATGAGAAACCATCCAAAGAGTTTGGAAAGTAACTTGCTTTCACAGGAGAAATACTTCGCTGAAGCTTTCATGCTAGGATTAATTCAGAATAGTGCTTGTCCACAGTTCCTATGAAGTGCAGATAGACAATAGCTTCATAAAATTCAGTTATCTTATGTTAGTTTCTCTACTTAGAATCATAGAATGGTTTGGATTAAAATGGGAGTTTTAAAAATCATGTAGTCTGATCCTCCTGCAATGAGCAGGGACATCTGCTTGTTTAGCATGAGACAGAACTGTCAATCCAGAAAAGTGTAAAGTTTGGGTACAGCCCCCTATTATATTAGATGTACTGTACTCAAGACACACTAATCATGTATTTGAATAACAAAAATATGAGATTACTCTTACTCCAAAACAAGTTCAGCAACAAAACTTCAAGTGTGACTTAGAATTACTTGAATGCCAACTTCTTTCACTCTTCCCTTCCCCCTCATACCAGAGATGCAGCAATGCTTCAGAAAACTGGACTTACATTAAGAACTCTTAAAAAAAATTAGGAATTTCAAACACTGTTGGTCTAGCATAAAAGTATTCTTCAGAATTATTTAGATATTCCATAGAGTGTTACTTACCAGCTGTATCTCAACTTGAACTGAGTATCCAGGAATGTGTGCCTGCCAGGGTTCCAGGTACAAGTCATAACATATGTGAATCTTGCCACCTGATGCACAATGCAACTTAAGTTCTTGGGCTTCTCTGGGGGCACTGTACAGAAAGAGTTAGCAATAATTAATCTATACACACATTTCAATCCAGCAAGAATCCTTTTAAGTGTCCCACTAGAGTGATTTCTGTGAACATTCAAAGTATTTAATTCATTTTTTTGTAAGGATGTGGCAAAAAGTGCTGGATACTGTTCTGCAATCAAAGTTGAGAAGCTTAAATAGCTGCTTTGATAAACAGCAGGCTGTAGAAGGATTGAGTACCTGCTAGTAAAGAACTAGAATTCTCATTCTCAGGCAGAAAGCCTTGTATTAACCATCTCTCATCTAAATATATTTTAATTCATACAGAAGAAAAATAAATTAATAACCACTACTGAATCAGCACATGGTGACTTCGCCAGCAACCTGAGCTCTAAAGGCAATTTGATAGGTCTGTTCTCCCCCAGCTGAGGAAGAAGCTTGAGCTGCAAACCCATAGAAGAAAACTTAGGGATTTTCCTCAATGCACTGTAGTGTGCAAGAACTTCTTCAGACTGTAGCAAAACTATTTTTCCTTCTTAAACTCAAACTATAACATACAGTTTTTTTCTACCTCCTATATGATCACTATTTAGAACAGTATAATGGACTTAGAGAATCTGATTTGCTTTCAAGCAGAGTGCTAGTTTCAATAGAACAAATTTATTGCTTTCTTACTGAATAACTGTATTCTCAAACCTGCTGCTAATCTCATTATTTGATTTTTCTTTAACTGACAGTATCAAAATACAATACCTTTAAATAAAAATGCACCTCAAGACTTGTAACATGAATTACAAATGTGAAATGTCATCTGTACTGTCATTACGTTTATAAGCCTAGAATAATTTATCTGTCCTCACCTTTCCATGTATTTTTACCTTTTAAAAATATATTTTATTTAATATTTTTGGTACAACATTAACTCCTCAGAGACTGAAATGGAAAACATTACTTTCCTGTGACAGCATTTTGTAAATCATGCTAGAATCACATAATTTTAAATTGTGAATTCAAGCTGGTCTTTTGCATGCAGACCATTCAACAACTGCAGTACCTTTTCCCATTACTAGGAGACAGCATAATTCATCAGCTATATAATGTGATACTTAGGACACTCCAACACTTGTCCTATTAGCAGGAAACCAAGTAATTAAGAAGTAGCATATCAAGCTATTCACATGACTTTCTTAAGACAGCCTCGTCTAAAAGCACTTGGTCTGAACCAAACAAATGCTCTTATTCTCAAATAAATGAAGTTTATAAGTAGTAAGAAGTATTTTCTTAGGTATAGAGGTAAAGTAATCCAAATAATACGTTTCATCCTTAAGGCAATTCAGGTTAGTTTTAGTGGTACAGATGGACTAAATGTTTCTCAGTCCATTAATGAAGAAAACATTATTTTCAAAATGTTAGTATGAAACCCGAACATATCACTTAAAAGTATTTCCTGCAACTCTGACACAGAATCAAGAAGTAAGAAAGTAGGAAATTAACTTTTCCTATTTCAGTTAAATCCACATCTTTATTCTGTAATTCACACCTGCCGTTTTTTGTTGTTCTATTTTTTCCTACTTCAACACTGAAATACTTCAGAGTATTTTCTACCTTTCAGAAAACTTTATTTAGTGCATATTGAGCAGTGGTGGCATGTAATTTGAAAATATTTTGACTCAATTATCCAGGAACTGAGGGAATAAAAGTAAGTGCTTCAAGATATGCACACGTTCTATTGTTTGTATTTTCCCATTTCTCAGAAACAATTTTCTTAAAAACAGAATAAAATTTAAAAAAATTGTACTCACAGCCTACTGTAACTGTAATTCCATAAATGTTCTGTTCAATCTGTCCATCTGCTAATATGTTGCATGTCAGAGGAGTAGCTAGTGCAGAAGTGTCATTGAAGGTGACACTGGAAACTGTTCTGTTTATTTCTCGATACTGTTCTTTAGGTACCAGTCTATTTTTAATCTTCCAGATAATCTGACTGGCATAGATATTTCCAAAGTCAAGACAACTCTCATTCAGAATGCATAATGCTGTGAAATTGGAACCAAGGGCCAGAACTGGTGATTCCGGGATGATGTGACCACATGACTGAACAAGTCCACTTGAAGCTATAAAGAAAAATTTCACATTTATTACAAACTACACAACATTCCCAGACCATATTGCTGATACATCACTAGTGCAATGCTAAAAACACTACACGTCTAAGCAGCAAGTTAAGTAGTTACTTGACAATTATAAAACTGAAACACATCAGCAGACCACCAAGAAGATTTAAGGGCAAAAACTAGCATAGGGTTCTTTAAGCTATGCAAAATCATTTTACCAAGTTAGCAAAGCTCTACTAATAAACAGAGGCACTTAAAAAGAGAGAGAGGAGAGTCAAGGGTTGCATGTTTATATCTTTTGAAAGGGGATGTTATCACACTTGAGGTTACTCCCTGTTAAGAAAGTTATCATAGGAAAATCAGCGTTAAGTGGGCACCTCTGCTGTGGTGAACTAGTGTTAGAAGACTAGGTGTGTATCCTAACACACCTTGCTTTCTGTCCCCATCCAACAAGTATCTAGACAAAAAGCAGGCAGGTGCTTCAAACATCCAATGTAACTAGTTGTATATCCTCTTGTATTTGAGACACAGAACTCTTACCATCAGGAGAACAAATATTCAACACCAGATAGAAGCCACAGGCCACCCAGTTCCACCTAGAAAACATGCTGCACAGAATTTCTGTAACAAGAGAAAGATATATATATATATTTAAATTTAAACTCTTTAAAAATACTCTTTACTTTAGAACAATGCCAAAATCAGATCTGTATTTACTCTAAGATAATTTCTCATATATACATTTATTTTCCTGGAAGCATTTGTATCTTTTCACGTTAGAATGGGCATAGCGTTTCCATTTTCCTCACTGCTAAAACAAAATGAAATATTTACTTAAAAAACTGAGGTTGTTTAAAGCTGCTTTAATTATAAGCTTAAGAAATTTACAGCTTTAGGTTTTCACACTGTATATGAAAACAAACTTCACTGGTTAACTCTGTGGGAGGTTCAGTTAGAATACTGAGTGTAACACCGTGGTTCAGGTTTTAAAATATAACCCCATGAAATTGATTATGGTTATCGTACTTACCTAACTTTCAAGGGCACTGATACAAAAGCTTCGGACAAGGTTCAGAACAACTCACCACAAAACTATATGTCTCATTCACAAGAGTGACTTAAAATACATTCAGAAATTACAAAGCAGAATGCTTCTGTATCAAGAACTGTTGTCTACTACAGAAAAAAACCTAATTAATTTTTCAAAACTTTACAAGGCAGCTTGCAATTCCCCAAAAGCTAGAGTACATTTTATAACACTGTATATATTTCTGTATTGCAACAGCACTCACTCCTTCTCAAGTTTTGACATTTCTAGAAAACACATTAGAGAAACTGAGGCATTCACACAGTAGTTTCCACCCCCATTGTTCTAAGCCACTAAGTCTGTTCTGGTTTTCTCAACTTATAGTTTTAAAGCAGCCATAAAATAATAAAAGCAAGTGACCATTCTCTACTAAGCATATGAGCTATTATATTTAGCTACATTTATATATCTTTACAGGAACAGGTAGATTGGATTAGTGAAATAAGGTATTTAGTTCACAAGCTGATTTCTAGAAGCAGACTTCATGTTATTCTTAGACCAAGAAACTAAACATAGACTCTTTAGGTTTACCAAGATTTGAGGTGAATCCCATAAAATGAAACTCACTAGAAGTTTTAAGGGAATTCCACAGTATTCCCTAGAGAGGAAAATTAATAAGGTAAACTTACTATTATCAGAAGAAGAAGAAACTGCAATTTATGACAGTGAACATGCCTTTGCTTTGATTGCATGTAATTTACTTTATGATAGTGACAGAAAGACACCAGGCATTTCACATATATAAGTAAAACTAGACTGACTTTCAAGCATGGATCACTAGCAAGCCGGAACCTCATTCCTTACACATCAACACAACTGAGCCATTTTTTCTTTACAAATCAAGATAAACAGTGTAATGTAAAGAAAATCCATTCACAGGAACAACTGAATGAAAGCAGATCACAAATATTTACAGCAGGTTTTTCAGGGTTTACCAACCTAGACATCTTTCAGTTAAAGCTAGAATAAAAGCCATCAGAATCATGCAGCAGTATATTTGCTTCTATACTTCTGAGTTCATTGCTCAAAGACCACTAAAATTTTATATAGAAGCTTTATAGTAGAAACATTGCTGATTTGAAAGACTTGACAAATATATTAAAAAGCAATTGTCACTGCAAGTTTGTTGGTTTGTTGTTTGATTAAATAAAAAACCATTTGTCACCAGACTGTAGCTATACGGCACTGAGAACCAAAAAGTTATTAATTTTTTCTATGTTCTATTTAACTACTCTCACTGGGCTGGATATAAGAACCACTACACTGCTTTAAATGCAATGTGTATTTGGATATTTATTACAAGGGTACTGTAAAGTAACTAAATCAATTGATTTTTGCTTATTTTGGAAGTAAAGTGTCCAATATCTGAAAAAATTTCTGCATTTTAAAAAACCAACTAGTTTAACAAACTTTTATAAATTTGCATGGTGAATACAAGCCAACTCTAAGGAGTATTATCTTTTAGTTTAAATCACTAAATAAAACCAGCACATAGGGATCTACTTTAATGACTTGACTTAAGCTAACACTTACCAGAATACTGCTTGTTAACCAAAGCCTAAGGATAGACCTTAGGATCTAAGCAAAATTCATTAAAATTACTTAATCAGAACAATTTGAATTGCAGAAGATCTGAAATTCATCAGAAGCCTGAAGGCAAAGCAAGCTAGGTGGAAAGAAGTAGCTTCACTACTAATTGCCAAAAGCTGCAAAACAGCAGAAGCATCTTTCACACTGAATGGGAAAGAATGATATAGAGGTAAAAAGAAAAGTTTTAAAATGCTGTTTAACTTCTCTCCCATTTGCTATTATGACTCATGCTACCGTAGAATAATGTTAGAGTCACCTAGGCTATTGCATCATTACAAAGGTACTGGTTTTCTTTTGAGTCATTATTTATTAAAGTCAAACAATATTTCCACAAAACTATTCACTGATTTTCACACCAGCAGCAATTAAGAATGGCTCAGGTTATTAAAGACATACTGCAAAGCAAATGAAAGAATAAATAAAAAGCAATAACCAACTTAACAAGTAAACAGTAATATATCATTGGCACACATTTTGTCCTAAACTGTGAATTTTTTCACTGGAAATTAAAATTAGATTACTATATTTTCATATCAATGCCATTTCTATATTCAACTGTCTTCCAGACTTGAAAAAAACAACATTTCAGTTGTTCCAAGCAGATTCATTCACACATAAAAGACTGAAGTTCAAATCTCTACTACTTTGCACTTTGGAAAGTTTAGCAATTATTTTGAGGGAGCAGATAAGCTCTCCACAAATCATACTACATGATTCCACTGCAGTCAGCCCATGAAAGGCATAAGAATGGAGCTCCGTGCTCCATCATCTGCAAAGGAAAGTTAAATGGAAAGCCCACCCACCTACAGTATGGGAACCAAGCAGCTGAAACTGCAGTGTCAAAGCTATGACACAATTCAACATATATCTGATTTAAGCTGCTCTGATGTATTTTATTTACCCCCACCCCCTGCTGACCAATGTAGTTTGAAGAAGACTGAACCTACACACCTCCAAACCCACAAAGGGGCTATTACAATCCCTTCTAATGTGTGCTATTTTAAAAAACATTAGTGTTTCTGGCTTTTACAAGACTGATTCTTAATTGAAATTTAGTTCTAGGGGAAAGATCCAGAGTTACATTAGACACTTCCATCCATCTTGCCAACATGCAAGCCATAAAAGAAATGAGAAAACAAAATAAATGGTGGGACTTAAAACTAACAAAACAAGGAGCCATACTTCATATTAGAATGAGGAAAATACTTCTATGTAAATTAGTGGGTTTTTTATTTGCATGTGTAAAAATGCTCAGGCAAAATCAGTGCAGAAACTCTGCATATAAGCTACACCAAACCTTAAAAGATAGGACCATCATTCAACAGTAATGCCAAACACTAATTGTTCATAATTAATGACTTTAAGTCAGACTAAGCTGTTAGTCTAGACAACACAAAGCTCAGCAATTTCTTTCAGTCACTATTTACAGCTCAACCCAAGTTTTATGTTTTACTGACAGGTACAGTGTATATACATCTAAGGTGAAAGATGAATCCGATGCTGAATGAACACTGAAACAGCTAGTCACTTTAGATGCTTTTTATTAAAAACAAACAAAAAAACCCCCCGAAGAGCCAAACCAATACTTTTTATCTATACTATGCAGTTGTTCTTAGTGTGGATCAGTAAGGTAAGGGAGACAGAAAGAAACTGACTTCAGAAGTTTGCCAGGTTGTTCTCATGGATTAGTGGCAAAAAATCAAAATCCCTCAAAATACTACTAGGTAAAACCAGCGTGGTCAATTTAGAATGCTGCTGGTGACAGTCCTTAACTCACAGAAAAGAAATTACCTCGAAGAGGAAAAAAATGTTAAAATGCTCTGATTATTTCCATAAAGACAGACTTATAAAACTCATATGTCATGAGATCACCCCATTTAATCTCCAAATCAAATGGGACTTCTATTATTCTTTACATCCTGCAGCCATTTTGAAAGGAAAGCACTAAACCTTTAGCCTGATCTGTAAATTGATGCTTCATGCACTGTCTATGAAAAGCTAGTAGCAACCCTAAAATCAAACCTTATATGCATAAAGTAGCAACAGTGTTGAGTTCTAAGATTAATCTGTGACTAGCAGTTTGTGAAGAAGTATCAGGCTTTCATGCAAAACAGGAATCACAACTTATTCTGAGGAAGAGAGAAATCTTAAAAATTAATCTTACTCCATAAATCATGAGACCTGCCCCCAAATGAACATAAGGATATATATCATTATATAATGACATACAGAATAAATCTCTCCATTTCAGAGAAACAATCACAACGTCAGTTTAAGAAACTATAGCTAAAATAACACGTACTTGCTAGCAAAGCCAGTTTGGAAGTCAGGAAGTACAGATAACACCACAACCACCACAGGAAGGTGTTCAGCCTATTAAGGCTCATCATCACATCAATCACAAGAGACCAAAGGTTGCAGGAAAACGCGTTTCCAGAAATTCCTCCAAAAAACCCCCAAACAAACCCAAACAAACAAACAAGACTACCTATGTTTACAGCTTTAAGAGGTAATCTGTCACTAGGAATCCACATGGCTCAAGCAGACAGAACCAGGGATGCTTCACAAAGCAGCTGCTGCTTGAGGTTTCACAGCAAGCCAAACTGTACTTAAAGCTATCTAAAAACTAACTATCCACAAGGAATTTTGATTATTCAAACAGTAACTGCCTTCTAATTAAGCGTATTTCATCTGCAAGCCTCCTTCCTTCATTCAAGCTTACTTCCTTCTTGGAAATATTTATGTTTTTATTTCAAATAACACCAGACACCTCTAAGAGAAGAACTTAAAAATACTGCATAACGTTATAGGAACAGAATATTCTGAAATACAATTTTTTATTTAAAATCTCTACATACAAATGACGTCTCTATCTCTTTCACCATCTAAGCAAGTAATTGCTCTACATTACTTATTCCTCTGCCTCTAGAAGAAGGCTTATCCCTGGAGTCTCAGTAGAGCCGTCAGAATAAGAAACAGAGAGAAAAAAGAAAACCAAAAAAGGTACACAGTTTTGAAATTACTGAAATACCTAATTAGAGGCACCAAGTATTAGCTTGCAATAATTGAGTTATTTCTGGTACCTTCTTAAAACTGTAAATCAACTTCTCTGAAATACTTCAGAATTTTTTCACAGCTAGCAAGCAGTTTTAGTCCAAAAATCAAGTTAATTTATACAAAGTAATGTCTTAGCACTCCATGTTCTCATTTTGAAATCAAGTCTTCCAGACTGATCACAAGCAGTGCTGCTTCGTTAATCTAGCCAGTTCTTGCTAATACAAGAGTAATTGATGATAAAATGGCCAGAAAGCTTAATTTCACATAATTGTCCTAGTGCTAATCCTCCAGACAAGCAGCAAGGAAACAGCATCTCCACTTGAGGTATTCACTTATAGATGTGCATCTATCTTTTTCCTCAGCCAAAAAGATTCATCTGTTTACTTTAAGCACCACATTTCCAAACATATAAACAACATCCAAATAATTACTTTGAATGCTCAGTGTCTAGGAAGTAATCTCAAATTTTCATCACCCACACTTAGATTCTTATTGTGCCACACCAACATATAGATAAAATCTGTTCAGAAGTTACATGCTTTGAACAGTGTATTTTACATAATTATGTGTCTGAAAGTAACAGCATATAGGAAGCATAAATGTTACATTTTTATAGAAAAGAGGGTGAAAGAAAAAAGACCTTAACTCCCAATAGTACCCAGCCTCTTCAGGTTGTGGATTCCCTTTCCCCCTCCGCCCCTCTGTGACAGATTACTACTGACAGAACTATAATCCCATATAGTTCTATTACCTGGTAGCAGAACTACAACTATGTGTAGAACTATGCCTCAGCAGTAACAATCAGCCCACCATCTGGCAAACCCCTCGTCAGCCTAAAACAAGCATAAAAGCTGAGACTGAGAATCATTCCCCTCAATCCTGCCAACACACTTGGCAGACTGCTTTCCTTTGTGCCTCAGTTTCATCATCTGAGAGATGAAAATAATAATGCCAATCTTTTTTAGGGAAAGCATCAGAGCTCCACAACAGGAATGACTGGAGCTCAGGACCACATGGGAAGAAACCAGACTGCCACTGTACCCGCTCCTCCCTAATTCCTCAGGGAATCCCCTCCAGTACTTGGACCAGCAATAAGACGAAGCGTGCGTATCTTTCAGGACGGCAGTTTTCTACCATCTACAGGCAACAAGAACAGACAACTTGTGGTGACGGCAACAAAACGCAAATCTCTTCATCAAGGAAATGCCTGCCGGTGGCACAGCCACGCACATATGACAGTCGAAAAAGCCGAAAGACCGAGTCCCGCGAGGGTCGCGATACCTTTGCCAACTCAGGCGGCCGGCACTAACCACCCACCACCGCTCTGGGGAATAGCGCAGATAACCTTCAGCCTGACCCTCCGCGCCACACCGGGGGCAGGGCTGCGGATGGGGAATGGCGGAGGGGCCCCGCGAGGGGCTCGGCCCCCCAGGCCTCACAGCGAGCGGCCCCGGGCGAGGCCACGTTGCGCTCCGAGCGTCACCGCCGGGCAGCTCCGCCGGCGCCGGCGAGGGGAGGGTGGACGAGACCAGACACCGCCGCGGGACACGGCTGGCGATCGGCCCGGGAACCGAGCGGCGCAAGGCTGCCGCCCACCCGCCCACCCCCCGGTCAGCCGTGAACGAACACCCCGGTGCCCCCGCCCGTGGCGAACGGCCCGGAGGAAAAGGACGGCCCGGCACGGCCCCCGCCGGCGGACACCCGTCAGAGAGAGGACGCTGGTGAGATGGAGGGAAGCCCCGCACACCCCTGCCCTTACCCGGCGCCGCCGCCTGCGCTCCGCGGCCGCTGCCCCTAAATAGCGGCACAGCCGCCTCGCGCCATCGCGCCGCCGTCCCGCACGCGCGGCCCCGCGCCCGGTCACGCTCCCGCCCCGCCCCAGCCCCCGCGCGCCCTTCCCTCCTCCTCCACCCAGGCGGCCATTGGCCCGTGACACCCGGGACGTCACGACAGGAGGCGGGGCCGCAGGAGGGGGCGGGGCTTCCCGTAACGCGGCGGCCCGTGCCAGGATCCCGGGGGTGCGGGGGGCGCGCGCGGGGGCGGGGGCGGCGGCGGGGGCCCTGAGGAGCCGGTGCCCCTCCCCCGCATCGCTCTACCCCGCCCGTCGGCCGTGGCCGCCGGCCCCCGCAGGGTTCTCCCGTCGAGGTGTGTTCTGGCTCTGGGCGGCAGCCGCGGGACGCGCGGCTGAAGACAGCCGGACCCTACCCCGCTCCGGCCAGGCCTCTGGAAGCTTCTCCCGGCCCTTGCCCGGCCGGGCCTGCGCGAGCGGCGCCGCGGGGGCGTTGTCCTGAGCAGGCCCGAGGAGCCAGCGGCCTTCCCCGCGTTTCGCAAGACTCCCTTGGGAGCACGGGCGGCTGGAGAATGCTCTTGTCAACAGCTGCGGTGTAAGCAAAGCGCTGCGATCCAGAGCAGTCTCGATATTTCAGTTTCTGAAAATCGGTCAGGATTCCAGTCCCTGAAAAAGGTGTTTGTGGAAGGCTAGGTTGTTAAGGAATGGTCCTTAATATAGATCTTTAATATGATCATGACCCACCTTATCCTTGGGCATTTA
Source organism: Cettia cetti (assembly GCA_013401135.1). Classification (NCBI taxonomy): domain Eukaryota; kingdom Metazoa; phylum Chordata; class Aves; order Passeriformes; family Sylviidae; genus Cettia; species Cettia cetti. Next base: position 17,110 of record VZUI01024465.1, on the reverse strand, counting down.
TTCATTCAGTAACTCTGAATAATTATTTTTGTAAATCAGACAGAATCATGTGCTCTAAGATGGTTTTTTCATTCCAGATTATTTTTTTTTTTCCAGTTCATGAGTGAAAACACATTTCAGTGTCACACCACAAACTCGGTGTTGACAGTGTCAAAGGAGGCTGTTCCTACTGAGGAAAGTACCAGACATCACTGATGCATGCCCAGATTTCTTCCTGCCATATGTGTTAGGGTTTTGCCCCTTTGGTTCTTAAATTATATTTGGGCTCAAGTGGGATATGAGGTATATTGCACTTCTAGTTACATATTTAGATGATTGGTCAGATTGTCTAGATAAAAAAGACACCTAGTTGAATACCGTGTTTCAGTCACTGGCATGAGTTGCTAATAAGACAAGATTTGGAACTTTGGAAAAGACAGTGGAACATAGTCTGTTTCTCACAGATTTAGTGCCAGTCTCTGATTATGCCTCGTGTGCTGTCTAAGATGGCTTAATAGCCACAAAAATGTTGTTGGTAATTCTGAAAATATTGTATTTTTTTCATTTCAACAGAGTAAAGCTGGATAGACACTTTTAAATGGTCATTTAGTTGCTCTGCTTTCCTGACAACAAAATTGTCTATACTTACATAATTCTGATAAGTATTTATCTAGGCTGCAGATTAAATTTATTACTTGATGTCCCTGCTTGCAGCTGATGCTGTCTAGTAACCTTAGGTACTGTAGATACTGCTGTTTTCTCCCGCTGGTGGTCTCTACCCTCAATGGACTCAGTCCTCACCATTTTCTCCTGCAGGACTTCTGGTGTTCAAACCCTTCTTAAAGTATCAGGACAAAAGACATCTGGGGAATAGGTTTCACAGTTTTTTTGGTACAGTGAATGCATTAGTTGGTCATTTTTGCTTTCTCACCAGAGAGTGGTTATTATGTTTATGTTTACATTGATTCTGGGTTACAGTTTGAGACTGTACAAGGACTGTACAAGTTTGATTGTATAATTGGTAGATTTCAGCGTGTATGGATATGCCTGCTTCAGCATCTTCAAAAAACCAGTGTTTGGCAACAAAACTTTAAGTGGAATCAGTCTCTAACTAGGAGGACTGAAAAAATAATCTTTTTTCTCTTGTTTTAGCATGTCTTGTGTCTTTTTAAGATCACTTCAGTTCTGCTGCTAAATAGACGTTCCAGAAGTAGACTCTCCACTCTCCTCCCTCCCCCAGCCAACAGAAAGCCTCTTATGACATTCTTATTCTGAAATCCTATAGCCTGAAGCGATTCCTGGTATATTGCCAGAACTTGTAGAACAGCTTCCCACCTCCCTTCAAAACCGGTCCTGTCACAGTCTTTGCTTACATATGACATGCATTGTAACTCTTGAAATAAGCAAGAGATTGTGTATTTCACAGACTATTTATGGACTCAGTGTTAAAGTATGTACACATACCTGAAGTTGTGTAGAAAAACAAAATAATTTGTTTGCAACTGTACTTAATTTTTCTGTATTGGCACAAAATACCATTTATTCTTTAACAATTTAGTTGCCAAAAATCTGGTTGTTCTTAGATTCCAGACATTTTCTGGTGCAGGCAGGTAAAGGTTAAGAGCATTAAAACTTCCACTGGATAGAATCAGGACATTTGGGATCCCTGGTAAAGAAAGAATTAAGCCGCTCAAGCGTGTTGTGAGGTGCGTTTTCTGCACATGGATGACTTCCTGGAAAGACTCTTTAGTTTGATTTACTGCTTCATAGTCTTCCCTACTGAGACATGTTATTTGGCTGTATACTGTACTGTGTATGCTGTACAGTACTGGCATGTAGGTAATATAAACACCGCTTATTTAAACTTTAAAATACTGAGAGAAGTGAAAAATTCTGACCACATTTTTAAAATGTTCCTGCCAGCTAACCTTTTAATCTGCACATTTAATCAACTATTATATGAAATGTTTATTTTACGTATTTCATTGAATGTTTGGTCATATCTTCTATAAATATGAGGCAAGAATAAAAGAAAGCTGGTTGTCAGGAATTGGAAGATCTTTGGTATCAATTACCCTTTGCTTATTCACACTGCAGTTTATATTTCAACAGGGTGCTCCCATCAGGGTTATATAGGATATTTCCAAGCTCCCCGTGATACACAGTTAGGATATCAGCTGGTGAAGCCTGCCTTCACATCCTCTGCTTTCTCAGTCCCAGAAAGGAGATAGCCTGGAAGTGTAGAGATGGGCAGTGATACTTGAAAAACGTGTAGCTGTTCAACTGTGGGTGCAGAGATATTTTTGGAGAAGCTGTTGGAGGTTGCTGAGGAATAAACTTGTACCACTCTATGGATATTTTCAGTGGTTTTGTAACAAGTGAAAAAATTCACTGTCTGTGCAAAATCCACTGAATCTTACAATAGGTGAGCCACAGAGAGGAAAAATCATTCTGGAATGTATTATTGTCTTGGTATAAGGACATGGAGCATCCTACAGATGCATCAGTGGTGTGAAAAGATTCCTCAGTCTGACTGTGGTTTTTTTGGTAATGTGTCCCTCTCAGGACAGGGATATTGGGAACAATTCTCAGTAAGGGAGAAGCTGAACAGCAACACCCTTTAATGGCAATGTTCTGACCCATGCCAAGATATTTACTGTGAGATGGGTGAATCACTATATAGAGCTGTTTGCCTGGGAGGTTCAGTGAAACACCAAGCCTCTTGCCAAAATGAGGATGTTGTCTCAGCTTGTATTACTTCTCATAAGCTTGAACTTAGCATCTCCAATGTCTGACATTCTCTAACATGAAGAAGAGTAATTTTTTTTCCTCCTTTGACCTGAGTGGTCAGAACAGTAGCAGACTGTTGTTTTGAGGCCACAGTCTTGTAGGTCATAAAGTCATGAAGTCCTCTGAAGAGGTAGGGAGAAGACAGCAGCAAGGAAAAAAATGGTTGATGTAACTGTTGGAAATGATTTAGACAGTTGCAACAGTTCACAGCCTTTTAGCTTACCAAATATGAGTAGCTCAGTGGCAGCAAAAAATGGACTTAGTAATTCATTACTTCCTTTTGAGGGAGATGGGAGCGTATTGCTTTTTTCAAGAGCAGGTAGGTGTTTGCAATTTGTGTGACAAACAGGTAAAGTTCACTGAGCCACTATGGCAACCTTGTATGTACAGCTGCGTGCTTGATGGCATCTCTTTACAAGGGAATGCATGATGCATATTGCACAGGACTGACCTCCTTCTTTAGCTTGGCTGTGCCCAGTAAAGGAGCATAAAACTTGAGACTCTGGACAAGACCTTGCAAAATTCAGCTGGGGTCTGTGGAGCTCCATCAAGACTTCAGAATTTCAGGAGAATCTTGTGACCATTGGAAGAAACTAGGATTGGGGATAGCTGACTCCTCCACTTGTAATATGCTTGATAGGAAAGCTTTGGATTGCTGAAGAGGGCTTGACCTAGTTCTTTCATTCTGATTCTCAAAAGTAGGAATGGTAACAACATGAAGCTGCAGCAGGGTGTATAGAATAGAAAGGAGATTGGTTATATCCCACTTGAAATTAATGGAACATCTAATGGAGCAGTGTGTGTAGTCCTGAGATTCCAGCGTGTTGATGTTATAAAAGGGTTCTTTCCCAGGCTTTCTTCTGGTAAACAGAAGAACGATGTTTTGTAAATATAGAAATGTTTACATTCTTTGTATGGGAGGGACTTTCTTCTGATGTCCCTCTGGGATGACCAATTGGTAAAAAGGTTTACCTTTTGTATTACCAATCAAACTGGCCTCTGACTTTCTGTATAAAAGAGGAGCTCATCCCACAATAAAGAGTGAACCCACGACACCTGCAAAGGAACCTGTCTCGTTTCCTTTGATGTCTCTTGCGACAAGTGTGGAACCTAGCAATCTACTTGTTTTTCAGTGGTGGAAATTACAGAACTAATGATATTTTAGACCTAGACTGAAGCTTTGGCTGATGGACCATATTGCTAGGGGATGTTTTTTAGGAAAAGATACTGGGTAGGATAATCAGAAAAAAAGTGGTCTGGTCTTCACTGGAGGAACAAGACCATATGTGAAATCAGAAAAAGGAAAACAAATATGAAACTTTACCAAAGATAAAAAAACTGTAAAAGGATTAAATTGATGAAATATGGAAAATGGTTAAGTCAGAATGAGCAATGCAGTTCACTCAGAAGAAATGCTCTTTCAGAGCTAAGGTGAGGTAAAGGTGTTATGCTGCAGTCTCTTACACCACATGGGAGAGCTGCCCATGAATTTAGTATGCTTTTGGCAGCTGCTGGAGCTAAAATGCCTTTGGAGTAATTCTGCACACACAGATTAGCAACTGTGGTTGTTCTATTTAGCCTTAGCCTCTCCAGACTAAGGCTAAAACTTGTCTGTGTGAGATCTGGTGTTAGTGGGATGACTCACCCAAGGAGTGTGTAAGAGTTAAGCTATAGTTGGAAATGTTGGCTTTCTGGTACTACAGCTTGTGACTTCTCAGTAAAGGATGGTAGAGACATATTTAAGAAGTTGTGTATGTGTAGCTTACAGAGGGGAAATATGCTACAGGCAAACTCCTGACAAATCCTTTTGTATTTTTCCATGCTATACCTAGTGTTCTATACTATACCACTGAAATCAATACCATGAGATACCACTTGATTGCCAGAAGAGAGCTATTAGAAGTGATAGGTAATTGTCTTGAAGTGACATGTTTTAAAAAAGAGGTCTTCCCAGCTTTGTGCTTCAAGTATCTGCTTGAATTTTAAGAAAACACAAAAGGCTGGAGCCTGTTGCTACAAGTAAAGACTGTGGAATTCACAGGGAAGTACACTCTCATCACCAACACTGAAGCTAAGTTAGTATTAGATAACCCCTCACTGCCTGCTGCCTTGTGTTTAAATTGGCTGATGCTATTGAAAGCAATTAAGGATATACATGGTAACATATATTCAGTCCTGAGTACTTCACTGATAATATCATCAAAATGAATGCTTTTGTGAGAAAGAGGAACAAGTTTGTATGAAGGAATGAAGACCTCAGAATAAGAACAATTGGAAAAGCAGCGACAAAATTCAACATTCCAGGTATATTTGTGTGTAAATGTGCAACTAAGAGATGCAGAAAGGAATGTAGGATTTTTTACATGAAATTGTATAGAGCATAAAGTAAAACAGAACAAAAGAGAATATTGGGGTTTTGATAAGAATTTCTAATTGCTGAGACAATATACTATGTATATAAAATATAGCTTCCATCAACTACAAGACTAAATAATTTCAATCTGGAGTAAAGAAGTACCTAGGAAACTTATGCATTCACTAAAAAAATTAAACAGTAATGATTTGTATTAGCCAATTCATGTGGCAACTTCATGTGTAGTACAAAGATACAGGTAAAGATCTTTGCCCCCTATGTTTCACTACCTTTGAGGATGTACTTTGTATTTTACATTTCTGGTCTCACTGATCTATCTTTTCTTCTTATGCTACCCTACCATTTCTTTATCATTCTTTACCATTGGTTAAGAGTTCTTCCTTTCTTTTATCTCCTTTTGCTCTTTTTGTCCTTTGTCACTGCCAAACTCACATTCATGTATTTTCCTCTTTTTTATGACTCCCTTTAGCATTACCGGTTGTATTTACAAGTTGTCCAGCATAAGTCTGTTAAAATAATTCCTTTTAAGAATTATTTTAGAAGAAGGTTAATTGCCTAAAAATATTTTTGTGGTCAATTTATACTATCACTCAGCTATATAACAAATCAAATTCTGCCAAAAATCTGAAGTGATGGGGTTCATTTCCCTCTTGTCTCACCAGCATGGCATAGTAAGTGCTTTGCAGTCAGAACTTAGCAAACAAAACCAATGGTGGTTATGCATAATGAAGCCCAGTTTGTCAGTATTGAATCTCCTCTGTAGTGCCAATGGCACTGAAACCCCACCTTAAGAGATAAGCCAGAGACATATGAATCCTAGCCTGACAGCATCTCCTTCACTGATCTTTGAAGCATTCTTTTTAGAGCTAAGGCCCCAATGTAGAAGTTGTCATTGTTACTTGAATTTCTGTTATGAATATTTGGAATCAAACTTTAACTTCCAAGAACAGAGCTTGGTATGCTTTGTGATTTCTTTTTCATTTTTTTCTCTCACTCACATTTCCCAGACAGGAGTAGGAGCATATTGTCTTCCTGGTGTATGAAAGTATGGAAAGAATGTGGATCTTCCTAAAATCAGAGATCCTAAAAGATAAAAGAAAATGACAGAAAAACATCAATGATGAGTTGTAACATACACACCAAACTATTTGCATAAGCATAGAGTAGTGCTCCCTCATTCTTTATCATTGTCTACTCATTTCTTTTTCACTTTCCTGTGTCAGGAATTTCCTTTTGACCTTCCTTTCTTCTGTAATTGAAGCCACTTGTCATTCATTCTGTAAAGGTTTACTTAAATGTATTTTGTCTATAGTTAGCAGTGGAAGAATCCTCTTAAAGAGTTCTGCATACTCAAGATCAGGTTCAAGTCACATTGTCATCAGTATATCCTGAGAGATATAAACTTTTCATATTTCAATGCCTTTTTTGAATAGATCTTTATGGAACTATTTCCTCCAAAGTTATAGTTAATTACATGTTTTTTGAATTTTATTATATGGCTGTGATGATATCAATGAAATAATATCAACTAAAATAATAATTTATTCACTATATTCATCAACTAAAATAATCATTCATTCAATTTTTACTATCCTGATAATTTGTATGCAGTCCTTAACCATGTGAATAAATGCATTTCAGAAATGTTTATAAATTCATATATCACTCATTAGTGCCTGATAAGCTTGATTCAAAGGAGTTGTTAATAAATTACTTCTAATGCATTGGATATGATGAAAATTTCTCATATTATGTTGATATTCTCCTCCTAGCTTCTTGTCAGCTTCAAACTGTAAATTGCATGCATATCAACATGTAACATGTTGGTATAGAAAATACATATATTTAAACTAAATTTTTGAAAAACACTAGTGTGGAGTTGCATCATCTTATCTTTGGATATGTTGAGTGCACTGTTCCCCCGTAAGCTGATAAGTGCGTAATACAAGCTTTGAGAGAAGGATAGAACCACAGTGCCTGCAGAGTTTGCCTTCTACATTATTTACTAACTTATTTTACAATTCTATGGTAATCCATAACTTATCACTAAAGATTGGGCTATTAGCCCATATGCTGTCCAATGCATTTACTAATTACTGAATTACTGGAATGTGTTTAACATGTCTTCTTAATTTTTTTAAAATGTTACATTTATGCATACCTTATTACAAGTTTAAATATGCATTACTGATAATATACCTACTTAGATGACCCGGAAATACTGCAATACATTCACAATAACCAACCATCTCCTGTGGAGTGATTCTATGTTTAGTGTAAAGGCGTCATATATCATTTTGAAAAAAGCTGCCCTATAGTGCCTTTGTGTTGTTACCCCTCCTAGTTCTGGGAAAGCTTTTCAAACGTTGTCTAGGCTATGGTCTAAAGTTGCTTTGCAAATTGTTGGCAGCTCAGGGTTTTTTAGAACACTTGGTGTTCTCAGGAATGACCTGGGAGTTGCTGTCTGTCTGATCTCCTGCAGGAAGTGTCAGGCTGTCCTTTTCCTGCTTTGTCTCCTTTAAATCTTTTTCCATTGCATTTCTTTTCCCTGACTTTTGCATCTGAATTTATTTAGCGTTGTCTGATGTCTCGCCATCCAGATCTCACAGTCCAGATTTGTTTAGGTAGGTTGGTATTGCAGCCTGTGATGGAGGGAACCCTTGCTACTGATAGAAATACTAGGAGCAGGTACAGACGGGAGAAAAGGAAGCTGTGAATAACAAGATGCACCATCACCGTTAAATACAACACCTTATCTCTGATAGAGTCACTGTATTCTTAATTTAATCCCTCAGTCACTGTATTCTTAATTTAATCCCTGAGCACAAAGCTTAAAGGAATGGAAGAAACTCATTAGAAATTTTTTTTTTCCTCTGTATTTTAAATTCTTCAATCCTGAAGACCAAGTGCCTGAGTTAGGAATTTACAGTGGCTGTATTCAGCACTGGAGAGGCCACACCTCGAGTGCTGTGTCCAGTTCTGGGCTCCTTGCTGCAAGAAAAACATTGAGATGCTGGAGTGAGTCCAGAGAAGGACAATGGAGCTGGGGAAGGGTCTGGAGCAGCTGGAGCTCCTGTGAGGAGCAGCTGAGGGAGCTGGGGGTGTTTATCCTGGAGAAAAGGAGGCTCAGGGGAGACCTTATCACTCTCTACCACTGCCTGAAAGGAGCTTTTGGCCAGGTGGGGGTCATCCCCTTCTCCTGAGCAACCAGTGACAGGATGAAAAGATATGGCCTCAAGCTGTGCCAGGATTGATTCAGATTGGACATGAGGAGGAAGTTTTTCATGGAAAGGGTTATTAAATATTGGGATGACTGCCCAGGGTAATGGTGGAGTCACCATTCCTGAAGGTGTTCTAGAAACGGCTGGAAATGGCGCTTAGTGTTTGTGACACTTTGTGGTGATTGGTCAGAGATTGGACTTGATGATCTTAGAGGTGTTTTCCAACCTAAATGATTCTGTGATTCTATGAAACTAGTACCTCACATACAGATGAGCTATTGATGGTATAGTGGTGGGATGTTGTCCCCTGGGAAGCAGCAGTTCCTGGCTCCTGCTGAGTTCCTTCCAGCAAGTTCAACCACTGAGTTAGAAAAGAAAAACACAATTTGACATATAATCCTTGACAAATTGCTGACCCTTGTATCTGAGAGGAAACTATTATCTGTGTTCACACAATTCTTTTCTCTGTAAGCAGCAATTCTTTGTCCTCAGCCTTAAGAAAAAAGTTTGAGTTGAAGACAGAAAATTCAGTCTCATTTTCAGTCTCATTGTGTAAGAAGTCCCTTTTAGAGATGATTGAATTCAGCCATGTCTGGAGTGAATGTAAGAATTGTTTAAAAATGTGAAGTTTTAAATTATATCCAGCTGATTCTGTAGGGGAATTTTGCAGGCAGGAAGAAGTTAATTATTCAAAGCTGGATCCAGATCAGGATTCAGTTTATTGGCTCACACACTGTAAACTTAATACCTCTAACATGGTAACTGACATTTTTTTTTATCATTTGTGAGCATGTGTAATGCTGTAAGAAGGTATATTCCCAGCCAGCTCAGGAAACAACTTTTTGCCTGTTGATTATTAAATTACACTTTTCTTGAGAAACAGAATGTAAGCTAACATAATATTCCAATATTTACTAAAAAAAATATCCAGGTAGGAGCTTTTCAGGTCACAGTTTAGAATTCTTTGGTTTTGCTTTTATCCCCTCAAAATGGTCAGGGTTAACATGACCAGCATGTTTTCAGTGTTCTCATTTGTAGTAATGTGATGTTGTCTTGGTGGTGTGATTATCCTGAAGAATCACAGCTAGATTTTCATCATATTAAGGGCTGGCAGATTTGATTCCTGAACCATGAAGTGAAACTTACTGATGAAAATCTAGACCAGCAAAGCAAATGCTTATTTTATTAGTGATCCTGTAGGTAAGGATGTTCTCTGAGGAATTAAATCTTCAGCCATTATTAGATAGTTAAACACAAGTATGATTTTATATTAATCCTAATTCTGATTTTATTTAAATAAATAGGTGTTTGCTATTGAGTTCAATAACTGGACTGGACTGCAAAATACAGCTGACCTCTGCTAATCCCTCTTACTTACGTGACCTAAGGTATCAGTACCACAAATGATCAAATATTTTCAAGAAAATACTCAAGAGAATGAGTTTTCATAAGAAATATCTTATTTCATCTCTAACTTCAAATCTACTTAATACACAAGTTAAAAGATTTTAGAGGTTATAGCCCATAGTTAGGGTGATATTAGTATTGCCTTCTAAAATAACTTTAGGGAGGATGAAATTCAGACTTACAAAAGAATGGAAATAAATCTGTCTGCAAGGAATAGAAGAAAGAAAAAGAAAGAAATAAAATTGTCTGCTCTTCAGACAATTTGGTCTCAGAAATTAATAAGAAGAAAAGGCTGATTTTTAGTTAAAACAGGCAAGACATTTTGAGTTACTTACAGAAAAATAGGATCATTGTACCTTGATTATTCAGAAACTATAAAATATTGGTACAAAACTGAAGTTATTTCATGATACAATGGTATTGTTTTTTCCTTTTCATATGTTGTTGATTAACTGAGGAGGAAAAGTTTTCTAGGATACATATAGCCTATATCAGGTAAAAGAATCTTTACTTCAGCAGGAACCTTAAGCTGTATAAAACTTGATACTGTTAATGCAGTATATCTGTGTTGAATGAGTTTGACCTATTTGTGCCTGTTTGCAGAATTTTTTTTTTTTTTTTTTTTTGGTAGATTAGTCCAAAATGCAGACAAAAAAATGTCACTTCTGGCAGACATAATTGATTTTCTGAAAGGGAGTTTAATCTGTTTTGTGAACAAAAAATGTAATGCCCAAATAATGTTTTGTAATATTGCTTATGTACAAATGGAGACTGAAAAACAGTGTTTCCTTGAAAAAGTTTAATGTATAAAAGAAGAAGTAAAGGGAAATTCTGTGCTCAGTGAAGTTCAATGTTTTTCCATTGTCTTCTACAAGATCAGTTTTCATCCTCAGTTTTCCGAAAATGGACTGTCCAGGTGAGTAAATGCAATCTAGCCAAACTGTAAAGAAATGTCACAGTAATAGAGGTCCTCTATGTTTTCAGCCTTTAATGGTACATTTTTTGCAATGTGTGTCTTTTCAATTACAGTTGAGTTTTGAACATGGATGACAATACTAGCGCTAATTTCTTTATGAAATGAAGCTACAGTGTAATGGTGAAAGAAAGGATGCTAACTGCTTGGCTGAACCAACACACAGCTTGAAAGGAAGGGAAGCACAGTGAATCCACTTCCTATTTGAGTCAAACCCTAGTTCTAAAAAAAGAATCACTAATAATAACAACAAAGTAAGTTATGTGAAAAGGGTCAAAAACTGTCAAGGTGAAAAGGAGGAAGACACAAGTAACAAGATTGTTGAAGAGATACAGAGGACATTGTGCTTCTGTCAACAATACTGGGGTAATGTATACATTTTAGCTACTGCAAGAAAAAGGAAATTTATGTTTTATTGTTTACCTTACACAAATAATCCTTCAAATAAATTGCTTTAAGCAATAAATTTCTTTAAAACCCCACCAAGTTTAGCCTTCTATATTTCTTATGCTAGGACCTCTGGGGTTTCTGTTGTTTTTTGGTTACATTGGTACAATGGGCATATAACTGATTCTTCTGTGAAACCATCTTTCTCTAATTATCATGAATGTGTTATATTACCTAGCTCACTTCTTTGGATTCTTACTGATGATAGTATTTGCTGACTTTTCAAAGGTATATTAGGTGACCATTTTAGGTATAGTAAGCATTAGGTTGTCTAATGTAGGTATAGGAAATGCTTCTTAGCCCATCTAATAACACCAGGAGGAGTTTGGATAATTTTATCATCTTAGTCTAATGTTGGTTGTGGTATACTTGTAGCAGAGTCAAACCCTGCACCATTCCCCTCAGGCACAAGTTTGTTAAAGCTTTTCCTGGCAGCCTGTATTTCCTAGACAACAGTCAACCTCTAAGCAAGGTCTTGCATTTAAATAAAGGGTTTGAATTTGTGAGCCAGACTGTATAAATTTACTGATTCCAAACTTTTCAGAATCTGTAAAATTTTCTTTTTTTTGGGACGTCTGTTATTTTGCTAAGCCTGATCAGCAAGCAAAGCCCTTTGTGTTCTCCACTAACCATGATTAACCATCTGGCAGCTATCTGTAGATTTAGTTTCCCAAACCATAATTTCTTTCCAGTGCTAAGCCTAGGTGGATGACCAGGGGCCTCCATTGGCATCTGCCTTTCTGTTATTTTTAAAAATTACTTCCAGTATTTCTGCCCAGTAGTTAGCACCCTTGTTTACTTTACAGTATTTCCAGCAGATGGGGAAGAATTTTCAATTTTCCTCACATTCAGCAGATTTCCAGAGAATGCCAACTTTTCTTTTTTTTTTCTTTTTCTTTTTTTTTTTTTTTTTTTTTTTTTTTTTTTTTTTGAGTGAAAATGGAACAAGATACCACTGGAATAATATGTTTCAAAAGGGGTTTCCTTCATGGCTGCACTTCTTGATGATCATAGAGATCTCTTAGATGTCACTGTTCATCTTGCTTTGTGTTGCTTTGATTATGACATAAAAGCAGAAGCGTAGACTGTAGAGTGAATCTGCTCTAAAGAAGTACTCCAGGTCTTCTGCCCTGCTTTGTCCTGCTCTCTATTCGTGCTAACTGTGGCTGACAATTGCAACTGAGAGTACAAACAGCTGCTTCAGATTGCAGGAAGAGCAAAGGAAGTGCTCAATTCCAAGATAAGAATTGTTAAAAAAATAAAAATCCCCATTGCAATGTTACTTGTAGTTTTTCTCCTAGTTTGGAAGAGTGCCATATTTGCATACTATGGAAGCTTGTAGAAGCTTTGAGTTATAAAGACAGACTCAAAGGTTTTGATAGTGCTTTATGTCAGTGTCATGGCCTCTCTAGCCTCTGTTCAATATAAAGGGTTTATGTTCTAAATATATTGATCAATACCACTACAAGACTGGAAAGCACATAGTCTTCATGCACTTAGCAGTGTTGGGAAACCAGTGAAGCTAACCTGAAATTATGCTGATGGGGTTTACTTTCAAGGGTAACGAGGCTGGTGCTTTACTCCAGCTGTGTAATGTTTTGTCAGAAAGAAAAAAAGCCAGTGCTTTCCACTTGTATGTTTTGTGGCTCACTCTCAAGTTTTACCCAGGTAGTATTCTCAGCAGACAGATTACTACATTTCCACTGAAACAATTCAATTCCAAGCCCAGGAAATACAGATAAGAAATGAAATAGAAACATTGATCTAAACTTCGTGGTTAAATAATTATTGGTAGCAATAAAAGTCTGCCTTCCCATTTTATTCATCCACTGGTTCATCTAAATCAGGCCTTAAAACAGTTTTGAATGGACTGAAGTCAGTGTAGTTTAGAAAGCTGTCATGGAGATTTCTGAAACTTTTCAATCTTACGTTAAGAAAGGCTGTGAGCAGTGTAGGTGCATGATAGGAGTCTCTGTATGTATAAAAAAAATATTACGCAGGACAGAGAACACACTCAGATAACATTGGTGGGAAAAGTCCAAGGAAGAATCATGGGAGTGGATTACAGTTTCTGATCTTTCTGGGCTGCAACACAGGCAGAAGCTGTTTCAGAGTGTATTCTGGAAGAGTGGGTGTAGAAAGTCGTGCAGTGCTCAACAAGCTCATGATTTGGCAGGTGAATTCCCTCTTCAAAACATGCTCGTAGCATGTAGCTCCTGGCATCTTGCCTGCTTTTCTGGTTTGAAATGGGAGGAGTGAATTTCCATGTATAAAAGTACTTTTGTCTGCAATTCACTTCAAATAGTTGTTGAGCAGCTGCCACACTTTCTAGCTGGCCTTAAGTCTCAGACCCTATGACAGAGAAACTTTTTTTGTAAAGCACTGGGGAACATAAATTTTTTTTCTTGTGATTTTTAAAAAAAATATAAACATTTGAAATACATAGGAAATACTATTAAAACACAAATTGGACTTTCTTTTAAAGAAGCCAAGAAATATTTGGGGAGAAAGATATTTGTATTTCTATTTTCACTTTCTGTATTAAATCATTCATAGCTTATGCATGTTGATTACAGCATTTCCTCTTTACTTCTTGTAATGTTCTTCTCTAAGAGACACACTCATATAAGATTTGCAGCAAATGGGTCTAGCATGTATTTCATTTTTCTCTTCACTTCAGGAGCGCAAATGAGCCTAAAAAAAGATGGTAGAAGTTTAAAAAATGTTTTAAATTACTAACAAAACATGGAGAATTTTTACACAAGATACCTTGAGGCCCTTGTGACATGAGACATAAAGGGTTCTGAAACTCCTGCTGCACTTATCTACTAGTATATTTTGCAGCGCAATTGCATCTCAGAGCTTTATAAACATTGTTTTAGAATTGTCTGGAACATCTGAAGCTAAGTCACTGCTTGGTTCTGACTGGCCCCATGTTCCTCTTCAATCATTTTACACTAGCATGTGCAAGAATTCCAACAGCTATACTTTTCAACTGGCCTTGCAATCTCCCATTTTAGACAACATGTTTACATCTCTGGCTTCTAAAAATAATAAGAATGAGGTGAAGGGTGAGAAACGCTTTGCAAGAAGACTAAAGAGCACTCTGTAGACGATTCTTCAAAAGAATGAAGCTAAAAGAGTGTATATTTCTTAGTTTACGTACATTGCTGACATGTTTGAAGGAGCACAGGCTGTTACCATTAATTTAAAAATAGTTAATAGTTAGAGAAAGTCTAAGGAATCATGCATATCTGATAGTTATGCTTTATCCACTGCTAAAATGCAGCCACCTCTCCTAGGGTGCAACAGTGACTGTTCAAAAGAGTTTGTCAGCACTGCAAGGATTCTATGTGTCAGATAACCAAAGTGACTGATATTAATGGATGACTTGAGAATACCATCGTTTTCAGTAATTAACTGCAAATTGGCATCATGCATGACTGAAACAAAGATATCTTTGCTGTATCACCTTGACCAAAATAGTTTCATTTTCCCCCTCTGTGTACACTGCTTATTTCAGTTATAAATTTGGGTATTACAGGGGTCTATTTCTTGTAACGTATTTGCTAAATAAGAAGCACAATGAGGTTTATATCTTCACTGGACTGTCTAGATGCTACTTTGATATGAGGGAATAAATTGCAAAAGTTAAATAAGTAGTCACCTCTTATGTATAAAAGATGCACTTTAGTGCAATTGGAATCTAATGAAACAAGAATGCATGGCAAAAGATTTGCCTGCAGCTTGGGAGAGGATGGATGCAGTCTGAGACAATGCTGGCTTCTGCCACAAGCTGTATTTCCAGTTATGCTGACTGCAAAGTGAAAGAATATTTTGCATAATGGAATAGGCCTGCTTTTTTCTGTATAAGCCAACCGCATGAGCCACACCCTAAATGGTTGGTTTTATAAATCACAGTACAGATTACTGTCATGTGCCCTGCTGCTGTGTGACATTGAGCACTTATATAAACGTATTTATTGCTTACTTTCCTAAACTTCTGATAGATGCTATTAGAAGTACTCACTGGTGAGATCTTAATTTAAACTGGGGCAAATATTCCCCAGAAAGTCAAAACTGTTAGCATAGTCCTGGCATTTTATGGCATAGCTGTATGATGCTAAACAGCTTAGGGGTATAAAAAACACTCCTGAGGTGTGTGAGCCAGCTACGTTGGTGCTGGCCAGTATGAACAAGTGGTATGAAAACCAGTGCATGATCACAGCAGAAGGTGGCCAGGAATCCACTGGAAGAGAGACTCTGTTAGGATGACAGTGAGAAGAGAAACAATAAGCTTCTCTGGCTCTGCCTGGAAAGAAGGTTCCCATTTTTTATTACAGAAACAGAAATTTGATTCTAGTGCTTGTTTCTTTGTATATAGGAAGCATAACCCTGCTGTTACTGAAAAATAATCAGACCAAGTCAGAGACCATGTTGCTTATCTCTCATGTATCTTATTCAGATTTACTTGATAGTCACTTAGGATCCATGCAATAGTTGCCCTCACAACTACTGTGAATACTTCCTTGAAAAGTCTTAATTTAACTCAAATCACATTATGAGGTTCACCATGGAAACAGGGCATCATGTGGTTGTTCTCCAGTTCCTTCCTTCTCCCTTGCAAGAGCTTTCCAGCATGCTTCAGTATAGACACCTGGGACTTAGAGCTCAACACTTTGAGTTCCATTTTGTTGCTGTGCTGCTCTGTTCTGTTGAACTAGGCCCTACAATTTCTTCTTTGCAGAGATTGCAGTGGGAAATATTCTGGTTTTAAATTAATGTATCTTACTAATCCATTGAGAACACCACTAAAATAAGTGAATGTGAGATACCATTTTTATAAAGAAAGTGACTTTTTTCAGAGTACACAAAAGAAATTAACTAGCCATTTGTGTTTTCCAAGAACTTCAACATTCAGCTGATACTCCTTTACTCTTAAAAACAAAACCAAACCACACCCAACTACCCCACATCACCAGGTATTCATATTCAGAGTTTTCTTAGTCATTGTACAGACAAAACTGCACACTCTGGGAGACCTGCACAGGAAGATTGGGTAATCAGTTTAAAAATTACAAACTGGAAGTTTTAGTCCAAAAATACAATGCCTGAACAAATGCATGTTATTACAGTGAGGTGGTATACCATACTGCAACTAATTGCAGGTGCTTGATGTTGTGACATGGTTGTTTTACTGAGTTTACATTATAATTTCCAATAGTTCATCACTATTACTCTGTGTTGTTGGCATTGAGGGTTTACTACTTTTCATCCTACCATGTAGATAACAGCTGGAGAATCAGTGCTCCAGATTTTAGGTGTCACCCATAAACAAAAGAGAGGAATACTCCCCTACAAAATTCAGGCTCTTGAAAAAATCCAAATGGTTGTCTTATCAAAAATGTCATAGAACCACAGAATTGTTTAGATTGGAAAAGACTCCTAAGATCATTGAGTCCACCTGTTAATCCAAGTTAACTACTAGGTCCAACATTAAATCATGCTATGAAATATGACATCAAGGTTTTCTCTTAACCGTACTCAGGGATGGTGAGCCACCACTTCCCTGGGCAGTCTGCACCAATGCTTGGCAGCTCTTTCCATGAAGGAATTTTTCCTAGTATGCAACGTAAACCACCCTGGTGCAACTAGAAGTTGTTTCCTCTTGTCCAATTGTTACTTCGGAGAGGGGGCTGACCCCCATCTGGCCATGACCTCCTTTCAGGGAGTGATGAGGTAACCTCTGAGCCTCCTTCTCTCCAGGCTGAACAGCCTCAGTTTCCTCAGCCACTTCTTACAGGACTGCTCCAGACCCTTCCCCAGCTCTGTTGCCCTTCTCTGGACTCACTCCAGCCCCTCAGTGTCTTTCTTGCTCTGAGGGCCCAGAACTGGACACAGCACTCGAGCTGTGCCCTC